>PVIC010038623.1:0-17528 GCA_004025085.1 Thryonomys swinderianus
AGGAGACAGTGTAAAAGACATAAAAACGCTATTGTCAGAGATAACAACAGAAAGCTTCACAGGAAAAGAAATAGACATACAGATAAATGAGGCCTATTGGACTCCAAAACACCGTGAGGTAAAAATAGCTACACCTAGACATATAATTATCAAGTATCCAGATGCACAACAAAGAATGAAATACTGAAAGCAGTGAGAGAAATGAAGAAAATCACCTACAAAGTGAAGCCCATTAGGATCACAGCAGACTTTTCAACACAAACACTCTACGCAAGGAGAGCCTGGAGGGAAGTATTTCAAGCATTTCAGGAAAACAACCTCCAACCTAGACTGTTGTATCCTGCAAAACTATCTTTCAGAATAGACAGGGAAATAAGATACTTCCATGATAAAGAGCACTTGAAAAACTTCACAAATATGAAACTTGCACTTCAAAACATTCTAAAGAATATCTTGGGAAAAAAACACAGAAAATTCCATACCCACGAGAACCAGGAGAGTGAATTCATTGGGGCAAACAAGAAAGTAAATAGAGAAGGGGAAAAGCAAGGAAGGAAAAAAAAAAAAACGAAGAACAGGGAAACATGGCAGCTGTGAATATGTCCATATCAGTCATAACCATTAATGCCAATGGCCTCAATGGGCCAATGAAAAGACACAGACTGGCAGATTGGATCAAGAAGCAAGATCCTACAATCTGTTACATACAGGAAACACACCTAATTCAGAAGGAAACCCATAGACTGAAAATAAAAGGTTGGAAAACAATCCTCCATGCCACAGGAAACTGCAAAAAAGTAGGAGTGGCTATCTTGTTTGCAGATAAAATAGATTTCAATCCCAAACTGATTAAAAGAAATAAAGAAGGTCAATATATCCTCGTACAAGGAACTATCCAAAAGAAAGATATAACAATCATAAATATTTATGCACCAAACTCTAATGCACCCAAGTATATAAAACAAACATTATTGGACATGAAAAGCCAGTTAACCACGAATACAATAGTAGTGGGGGACTTCAATACTCCACTGTCACAAATTGACAGATGAACTGGACAAAGAATCAATAAAGAAATACTTGAGCTAAATCAAACTTTTGAGCAAATGGACTTATTAGATGTCTACAGAGTTTTTCACCCTTCAAAGCGAGAATATATCTTCTTCTCAGCTGCTCATGGATCATTCTCCAAAAATAGATCACATTCTAGTCCATAAAACAAGCTTAATTAAATGCAAAGGAATCAAAGGTATCCCCTGCATACTATCAGACCATAGTGCCTTGAAACTGGAGCTGAATAGCAGAAGAAATTCCAAGATCCTCACAAACACATGGAAATTGAACAACATTCTGTTAACCAACCAATGGGCCACCAAAGAAATTAAACAGTTTCTACAGCTCAACGACAACCCCAGCACAACACACAGGAATTTATGGGACACAATGAAAGCAGTTCTATGAGGGAAATTCATAGCAGTGAATGCCTACCCTCAGAAAATAGAGCAAACAAAAATAAACAATCTAATGATGAACCTCAGACAATTAGAAAAAGAGGAGCAAAACAAACCCAAAGCGCATACTAGAGAGGAAATTATAAGGATCAGAGCAGAAATTAATGCAATGGTGACAGAACAATACAAAGAATCAATGAATTAGAGTTGGTTTTCTTTGAAAGGATAAATAAGATTGACAGACCCTTAGCCAACCTTATCAAACAAAGGAAGGAAAAGGCTCACATCCATGCTATAAGGAATGACAATGGGGAAATCACCACAGATCCAGAAGAAGTCCAAAGGATAATAAACATGTACTTTGAAAATCTATACTCCAAGAAGATGGAAAATCTAGAAGAAATGGATGGATTCCTAGACACATATGAACTTCCAAAGATGAAGGAAGAGGATATAAAAATGTTAAACAACCTGATATCAATCTGGGAAATTGAAAATGTAATAAAAAAATCTACCAATAAAGAAAAGCCCTGGTCCTGACGGCTTCACTGCTGAATTCTACAAAACTTTTAAAGAAGAGTTAATACCAGTACTCCTCAATCTCTTCAATGATATTGAAAGGGAAGCAGTACTCCCCAAATCATCCCTTGAAGCAACCATCACCTTGGTTCCAAAGGCAGGAAAAGATCCCACCAAAAAAGAAAACTACAGGTGTATCTCTCTAATGAACACTGACGCAAAAATCCTCAATAAGATACTGGCAAACAGAATACAGAGAGTATTCAAGAAAATCATACACCCTGATCAAGTCGGATTTATCCCAGGGATGCAAGGCTGGTTCAACATACGTAAATCAATCAATGTAATACACTATATTAACAGACTCAAGGACAAAAACCATATGATTTTCTCAATAGATGCAGAAAAAGCATTTGACAAAATCCAACACCCATTTATGATCAAAACCCTACAGAGAATCAGAGTTGATAGACTTTATCTCAATTTAATACAATCTATTTATGAGAAACCAACAGCCAGCATCATACTCAATGGGCAAAAACTGAAACCTTTTACACTAAGATCAGGAACAAGACAAATCGATGTCTGTTGTCTCCGCTCTTGTTCAATATAGTGCTGGAAACATCAGCCATAGCAATCAGGCAGGACAAAGACATAAAAGGAATAACGATAGGAAAGGAAGAAGTTAAACTGTCATTATTTGCTGCTGATGATACTCTATCTAGAGGATCCTAAAAATTCAACCAAAAGACTACTAGACTTAATTACCAGATTTGGTAGTGTTGCTGGATACAGGGTTAATGCTCAAAAATCAACAGCCTTTGTCTACACAAACAACAGACTCATTGAAAGAGAAATTAGGGAGCCAATCACTTTCACAGTAGCACACAGAAAAATGAAATATGAAGGAATCAGCCTAACAAAGAAGTGAAAGACCTCTACTCTGCAAACTATAGGACTCTAAAAAATGAGATAGAAAAGGAAATATGAAAGTGGAAATATATCCCTTGTTCCCGGGTAGGGAGAACCAACATCGTCAAAATGGCTATACTTCCACAACTACTATACAGATTCAATGCAATTCCAATTGAAATCTCAATGGTATACTTCACAGAGCTAGAGAAAATAATACAAAAATTCATCTGGAACCACAAGAAACCTAGAATAGCAAAAGCAATTCTAAGCAACCATGACATGGCAGGGGGTATTACAATCCCCAATTTAAAACTCTACTATAAAGCCACTGTGATAAAAACTGCATGGTACTGGCAAAGTAACAGACCCGAGGACCAGTAGAATAGATTAGATGATGCAGAAACAACCCTGGATACTCTAAGCCACCTTATCTTTGACAAAGGAGCCAAACATCCTCAATGGAGGAAAGAAGCCTCTTTAACAAATGGTGCTGGAAAAATTGGGCTTCAACTTGCCAAAAGCTAAAGCTAGACCTATCTCTTTCACCATGCACACAACTAAACTCACAATGGATCTGAGATTTAAACATTAAAACAGAAACAATAAGCCTGCTGGAAAACAGATTAGGTAAAACTCTTGGAGACATTGGCTTAGGCAGAGACTTTATGAATAAAGCCTCTATAGCACAAGAACTAGCAGAAAGAATCAACAAATCGGATGTCATCCTACTGAAAAGCTTTTGCACAGCAAAAGAAGTCAGTGACACTGCCAAAAGACCATGAACAACATGGGAAAAAGTATTTACTAGCTGTTTATCAGACAAAGGGCTATTATCGACAATATATAAAGAACTCAAACAGATCAGCCTCCCCAAGTTTAAAGACCCAATTCAAAAATGGGCATCTGAAATGAACAGACACTTCTCAGAGGCAGAAGTTAAAGCAGCTAAGAAACATATCAAGAAATGTTCAACAGCACTGATCATTCGAGAGATGCAAATGAAAACAACACTGAGATTTCATCTCACTCCACAAAGAATGGTCACTATTACAAAATCAACCAACAATAAATGCTGGCGAGACTGTGGGGAGAAAGGAACCCTTGTCCACTGTTAGTGGCATTGCAGACTTGTGCAACCATTGTGGAGATATGTGTGGAGATTTCTCAGAAAACTAGGACTAGGGGTCCCATTTGACCCTGCCATCCTCCTGCTAGGAATTTACCAAAAAGAACTTAGAAAATCACAGTGGAAAAACAGATGTACACCGTTGTTCATAGCAACTCAGTTCGTGATAGCTCAATCTTGGAAACAACCTAAATGCCCATCAACTGGAGACTGGAAAAAGATGTGGTTTTTTTTTTTATAAAATGGAGTACTATTCTGCCATAAAGAATGACAAGATTGATTCATTTATGTGCAAATGGATGCACCTGGAGGACACCCTAAGGAGTGAAATCAATAGAGCACAGATAGGCAAATTCCGTATCTTCTCGTTGATATGAGCACCGAAAGATGCAAATGAGCTCTAGTAGTATGACAATCTTTTTGGAATGGGAAATTTCCAAAGGAAATTTGGTGTGGGGATATAATGACGGGAAGGAAGAAATATGATCCTGAAAGAAAATAAAAGAACATGTATATAGGGGGTGGGGATGTATGGGTGGGGATGTGGGTAAAAATGAGATTTGACTGTGTCATATATTGGTACAAATTCTCTAATGTTATGTGTGATTGTGAGATGTATGCAAATTACACCAATAAAGAATGCAATTAAAAAGAAAAGAATTGGACACACAGATATATGAAGCATATAGGACTCCAAATGGAGATGATATAAAAATTCTACAACTAGGCATATAATTTTAAAGGTTCCACATATACAAAAAAAATGAAATATGCAAGCAGATAGAAAAAAGAAAACAATCACATACAAAAGGAAGCCCAGCAAGATCACAGCAGACTTCTCATCCCAAAACTCAATGCAAGGAGAGCCTGGAGGGAAGTGTTTCCAGTCTTGAAGGAAAACAACCTTCAACCTAGATTAATGTATCCTGCAAAACTGTCCTTCAAAATTGAAGGGGAAATAAGATACTTCTATGACAAAGAACATTTGAAAAACATCACAAATACAAAACCTGTACTCCAAAACATTCTAAAGAATATCTTGGAGAAAAACAATGAAAGGCCAAACCCATGAGATCCAACAAAGTCAACCCATTGTGCCAAAGAAGAAACTGATGCCGAGGGGGCAGAAACAAAGATCAGAACCACAACAGGAAAACATGGCAGCTGTAAGTCTGTCCATATCAGTCATAACCACTGACATCAATGGACTAAATATGCCAATTAAAAGACACACACTCGCAGAATGGTTCAAAAAGCAACATCCTACAACCTGCTGCACACAGGAAACATATCTAATTCAGAAAGAAAGCCATAGGCTGAAAGTAAAGGGATTGAAAACAATTGTCCATGCAATAGGAAATTGGAAAAAAAAAGCAATAGCAGCCATTTTATTTGCAGATAAAATAGATTTTCAAACCAAAACTCATTAAGAGAGACAAAGAAGGCCACTACATTCTTGCACAGAGAACAATTCAAGAGAAATAAACAACAATCTTAAGTATTTACGACCAAATTCTAATGCACCCAACTATATAAAACAAACACTAATGGACATGTAAAGCCAGATAAACACCAATACAGTAATAGTAGGGGACATCAATACCCTGCTTTCACAAATAGATCATCTGGACAAAAACTCAGCAAGGAATTACTTGAGCTAAACCAAATTCTTGAACAAATGGACTTAGTAGACATCAACAGGATATTCACCCCAAAAAGTCAGAATTTACAAGCTTTTCAGCTGCACATGGATCATTTTCCAAAATAGACCCCATGCTAGTTCATAGAACAGGTTTAAATAAATGCAAAGGAATCAAAGTTATCCCCTATACACTGTCAGATCATAGTGCCTTGAAATTGGCACTGAATAGCAAAACAAATTTCAAGATCATCACAAATCTTTGGAAATTGAACAGCACACTACTGACCAACCAGTGGATCATAGAAGAAATGAAAGAAGAAATTGAACAGTTCTTACAATTAAGTGATAACTCTAGTACAACATACAGGAATCTATGGGACACAACGAAAGCAGTTTTATGAGGGAAATTCATAGCAGTGAATTCCTACATCAGGAAAACAGAGCAAACTCAATTAAAAAATCTAATGCTAAATCTCAAGCTACTGGAAAAAACAGGAGCAAGACAAATCCAAAGTTCATACTAGGGAGGAAATTATGAGGATCAGTACTGAAATTAATGCAATGGAAACCAAGAGAACAATACAAAACGTCAACAAATGTAAGAGTTGGCTCTTTGAAAGGATAAAAAAATTGGCAAACCCTTAGCCAAATTTATCAAACAAAAGAAGGAAAAGTCTGAAATCCATGATATTAGGAATGAATGGGGGAAATTACCACTGATTCAGTGGAAGTCTAAGCGAAATAAAAACATATTTTGAAAATTTGTATCTCAATAAAATGGAAAACATAGAAGAAATGGATAGGCCCCTAGACACATATAAACTTCCAAAGTTGAATGAAGATATAGAAATGTTAAACATTCCAGTATCAATTTGTGAAGTTGAAAAATGTAATAAAAAACCTATCAACAAAGAAAAGCCCTGGTCCTGATGGCTTCACTGATGAACTCTACAAAACTTTTAAAGAAGAGTTAATACCAATACTTCTCAAACTCTTTAATGAAATTGAAAAGGAAGTAGTAATCCCAAACTCATTCTAGGAAGCAACCATTACCTTGATTCCAAAAACCAAGTAAGACCCAACCAAAAAAGAGAACTACAGGCCAATCTCCTTAATAAATATTGATTCAAAAATCCTCAATAAAATATTGGGAAACAGAACACAGAGAGTTAGCAAGAAAAATCATACACCCTGATCAAGTTAGATTTATCCCATGGATACAAGGCTGGTTTAACATAAATAAATAAATGTAATACACTATATTAACACACTCAAGGACAAATAGCATATGGTAATCTCAATAGATACAGAAAAAGCATTTGACAAAATCCAACAACCATTCATGATCAAAACCCTACAGAAAAGTGGAATAGATGCACTTTATCTGAAATGAATAAAAGTTATTTATGAGAAACCAACAGCTAGCATCATCTAAATGGTCAAAACCTGAAATCTTTCACACTAAAATCAGGAACAAGACAATAATGTCCACTGTTACCACCCTTGTTCAATATAGTGCTTGAAACATTAGTCACAACAATTAGGCAACACAAGGAAATAAAAGGAATAAAGATAGGTAAGCAAGAAGTTAAACTGTCATTATTTGCTAATGATATGATTCTCTATATAGAGGGTCCTAAAAACTCAACCAAAAGATGGCGAGAATTAATTGCCAAATTTAGTAGTATAGCTGGATAAAAGGTTAATGCTCAAAAATCAACAACCTTTGTCTACGCAAACAACAGATTCACTGAAAGAGAAACTGAAGAGTCAATCCCTTTCACAATAGCACCCAGAAAAATGAAATATTGAGGAATCAATCTAATAAAGGAGGTGAAAGACCTCTACTCTGAAAACTACAGGACTCTGAAAAAGGAGAAGAGGATATCAGAAATGGAAAGGCATTCCTTGTTCCTGAGTAGGGTGAACCGACATCGTTAAAATGGCTATAGTCCCACAATTACTATATAGATTCCGTGCAATTCCAATTGAAATCCAATCACCATACCTCACAGAGCTAGAGAAAATAATCCAAAAATTCATCTGAAATCACAAGAGACCCAGAATAGCAAAAGCAATTCTAAGCAATCAGGACATGGCAGGGGGTATTACAATCTTCAACTTAAAACTGCACTAAAGCCACTTTGATAAAAACTGCATGATACTCACAAAGTAACAGACCTGAGGATCAATGGAATAGATTAGAAGATCCAGAAACAAATCCATATACACTAAGCCACCTCCTCTTTGACAAAGAAGCCAAATATTCTCAGTGGAGGAAAGAGCCTCTTTAACAAATGGTGCTGGAAAAACTGGGCTTTAACCTGCTGAATCCTAAAGCTAGACCTATGTCTTTCACCATGTACAAAACTAAGATCAAAGAGGACTAGATGTAAAAATTAAAACAGAAATAAGTTATGTAAAAGTATTGGAAACACTGGCTTAGAGAAAGACTTCATGAACAAAACCTCTATAGCATGAGATCTAGCAGAGGAAATCAACAAATGGAATTTCATCTTATTAAAAAGGTTCTGAATAGCAAAAGAAACCATTGGCACTGCTAAAAGACAACCAACAATATGGGAAAAAATCTTTATCAACTTTCAACAAAGGCCTACTTGTCTAGAATATATAAAGACCTTAAAAAATCAGTTCCCCCAAATTTAAAGACCCAATTCAAAAATGGGCAGCTGAAATGAACAGACACTTTTCAGAGCAAGAAGTAAAAGCAACCAAGAAGCATATGAAGAAATGCTCAACATCTCTGGTCATTTGAGAGATACACATGAAAACAACAGCAAGATTTCATCTCACTCCACAAAAATGGCTGCCTTCTCAAAATTAGCCAGCAACAAATGCTGGAGAGGCTGCATAGAAGAAGAAACCCTTCTCCACTTTTGGTGGGAATGTAGACTGGTACAACCTCTAAGGAAGTCAGTGTAAAGACTCCTAAAAAACTAGGATTAGAGGTCCCATTTGACCCTGCTATTGCCCTGCTAGGAATATACACAAAAGAATTAAAAGAATCATATCATAGTGACATATGTGCATCCATGTTCACAGCAGCTCAGTGTATGATAGCTCAGTCTTGGAAATAACCCAAATGTCCACCAACTGGAGACTGGATATAGAAGATGTGGTTTTTCTATAAAATGGAGTAATCCTCTGCCTTAAGGAATGATAAGTTTGAGTCATTTTTACTCAACTGAATGTACCTTCAGGAGATATAAGTGAAATAAATAGGTCACAGATATGTAAATATTGTATCTGTTCTCTGGTATGAGAAACTGAAGATGTTAATGAGTTCTAGAATATATGATGGATATTGTGAAATATAAAATATTCAAAGTGAAACGTGGAGGAGTGGTTAATGAGGGGTAAAGAAAAAGTGATGGTAATAAAAAATGGGAAATGAACTTATGTATTTAGGGGTGGGGGATTATGGGGTGGGTATAAGAATGGGAAAAATGAGAATTAAATTGTGACATATACTGGTACAAATTTCCAATATTGAGTGTGATCATGTGTATATATAATGTACCAATAAAGATAAAAATAAACTAAAAAATATGAAAAGTGTTCAACCTCACTGGTCATTGAAGAAATGCAGATGAAAACAATGCTGAGCATCTATGTCACTCCAAAAATAATAGCTATCATCAACAAAACAACCAACAACAAATATTGGAGAGGCTTTGGCTAAAAAGGAATCCTTTCCTATTGGTGAAAGTGTAAACTGGTGCAACCACTGTAGAAATCACTTAGGAGAGTCCTCAAAAAATTAGGATTAGAGGTCCCATTTGCCCCAGCTACCCCGCAGGCTATCTTCCTAAAAGTATTAAAAACTTCATAGCACAGCAATATATATCCATGTATGTTTATAGCAGCACAGTTGGTAATAGCTAAATATTGGAAACAACCCAAATGCCCATAAACCCAAGAATGGATAAAAATACATGGTTTTCTATATTATAGAATACTACTTATTAAAGAAGGATAAACTTGAGACCTTTATAGCTAAATAGGTCCACTTTAAGATCATACTATTAAGTGAAATAAATTGGACACATATGTGTAAATATCACATTGCCTCTCTGGGTGTTAGCAATAGTATAAATAAGAACCAAAATGTGTAATAGATGTTGTGAAACAGGAAGAAATTGTTCAAATTAATACAAAGTGTCAAATACTTCATTAATAATTAAAAATGTTTTATAGGGGTGGCACTTGTAGGGTAGGGAGGGGAATGAGAAAAAAATGAGAACTAAGTTGTGTCATATACTGGTATAAATTCTCAGTGTCAAATGTGATCATGATGTGTAAATAAAATGTACCCATAAAGTCAATTTAAAAAATTTTTTAAATAATTAAAATATTTTATGCAAAAATAACTAAGGTTATAAATTATGAAAACAATATCTGATGAGGATGGAATCCTAGAATAATTTCCATGTTTCATTCAACTGTCTAACCACAGACTGTTTATGAGACGTTATCATAAAATTTATAATGTATCCTTTATATTGCAAATTATAAAATCCACTTCATAATAAAAAATAATATACCTCACTGTCATTCGAGAGATTCAAATGAAAATAACATTAAGATTTCATCTCACTCCCCAAAGAATGGCCACGATCACAAAATCAACCAACAATAAATGCTGGCATGGCTGTGGGGAGAAAGGAACCCTTCTCCACTGTTGGTGAAATTGCAGACTTGTGCAACCATTGTGGAGATCCTTGTGAAGATTTCTCAGAAAACTAGGACTAGGGGTCCCATTTGACCCTGCTATCCCCCTGCTAGGAATATACCCAAAAGAATTTTAAAAATCACATTGGAAAGACAGATGTACCCCCTTGTTCATAGCAGCTCAGTTCGTGATAGCTCATTCTGGGAAACAACCCAAATGCCCATCACCTGGAGAGTGGATAAAGAAGATGTGGTTTTTTTTTAATAAAATGGAGTATTACTCTGCCATAAAGAATGACAAGATCAAGCCATTTAGGTGCAAATGGACACACCTGGAGGATATACTAATAAGTGAAATCAATAGATCACAGATAGGCAAATTCCAGATCTTCTCTTTGACATGAACACCTGTAGATGCAAATGAGATCTAGAAAGTATGACAGCTGGGCTGGAGGGTTAGCTCAGTGGTTCCAGCACCTGCCTCGCAAGCATAAGGTCCTGAGTTCAATCCCCAGTAACCACATACAATGCTGGGCATGGAGATTCACACCCGCCAACAATCAATACCACATACCACAGTGCCGGATGTGGTGGCTCACGCCTGTCATCCCAGCACTCGGGAGGCAGAGGCAGGAGGATTGCTGAGTTCGAGGCTTGCCTGGGCTACATAGTAAGCTCAGAGCCAGCCTGAACTACAAAGTGAGACCCCGTCCCCCCCCAAAAAAAAAGTATGACAGCTTTTATAGAGTGGGAAATTTCCATAGGATATTTGGTGTGGGAATGTAATGAGGGGAAGGAATAAATATGATACAGAAAGAAAATAAAAGAATATGTATAAAGGGGGTGGTGAGGTGTGGATGGGTAAGGATATGGGTAAAAATTAGAATTAACTTGTATCATATACTAGTACAAATTCCCCAATGTTATATGTGATTGTGAGATGTATATAAATTGTACCAATAAAGAATTCTATTTTTAAAAACTAGTAATATGAACAGAGATTTAGCTCAGTGTTTCCAGCACCTACCTTGGAAGCTCAAGGTCCTGAGTTTGATCCTGGTACCACATACAATGCTGGGCGTGGTGACTCATGCCCACCAGCAATCAATACCACATACCACAGTGCCGGGACTGGTGACTCATGCCTGTCATCCCAGCACTCAGGAGGCAGAGACAGGAGGATTGCTGAGTTCTCAGTGGCTTGCCTGGGCTACATAGTGAGCTTAGGGCCAGCCTGAACTACAAAGCGAGACCCTGTCTCAAAAAAAAAAAAATATATATATATATATACCTATATAGGGTATGAAGAAAGAAAAAACCTTAATCTCATCATGTAGGTAACTAATTAACTGTTAATTCTGTGAAGTATTTTCTTTTAGTATGAATAATGAGCATGTTTTTGTGATACTTAAAAAAATAAAGTCTCTAGTCTGACTCACACACACAAAAAAAAACCTCCGTAAAACTTGCTCAGGTTGACTACACCATAGTGAGATTATTTCAATATATAATGATCCCGTGAGTGTGTGTGTGTGTGTGTTACCCGATTTTAAACTCTGACCCTTGTGCTTCCAAGGAAAGCATGGTACCACTTGAGCTAAATCTCCATCCCTGTAATGATCCTATTTTATCATTAAAATTTATAAATAAAATTATTAATTATTTATAATATTTTGGAAATCTAATATTAGCATACATACTACCATATTACCACTTATTTTTTTGAGACGGTCTCACTTTGTAGTTCATGCTGGCCCTGAGCTCAGTGTGAAGCCCAGGCAATCCTCAAACTCACCAATCCTCCTGCTTCTGCTTTCTGAGTGCAGGGATTTCAGGCATGAGCAACACATCCCGCACTGTGGTATTTGGTATTAACTGCTGGTGGGGTGGGTCACCACACCCAGTATTGTATTTGGTTGCTGGGGATCAAACTCAGGACCTTGTACTTGCTAGGCTGGAACCACTGAGCTAAATCTCTGGCCTTACATCTATTTTGAAGCATTTATAGTTTGGCTTTAGCTCAACTTTTCTCTAAAATTATAAATTAGCAAATGATATGTAAAATACCAATAATTTACTATACTCTATAGGTTATATAATCATACAAAATATTTGTGCCAAATACAGTGTTATCCAAATTCAAACTTACAGTTCTATTGCCTTGTTCCACATGATAACATATCCGGAAAGAATGAAAGATTCAATATTTACAATATGTGTATTTCCTCTTTCTGTTCCAACATAGAGCCATTTACTCTGGAAAGGTAGATGACAGTAAGTAATTCTGAAAGAAAGAAAATTACAATTAAAATATCTAAGTTTTATATCTTCTCAGAATTATATTTTGTTTAGACAGTTATTAGTATATACAAATAAAATTACTATATGCTCAAACAGCATTTATTTATTAATGAATATATAAGATAAAAAACACTTAATAAATCACTTTAGTGTCTATATAAGCATGAATTTACATGCTGATTTTTAGAAATTTTTAAAAGTATAAATGTTGAAGTGAGGATATAGCTAAGGTTTAGAGCACTTGCCTCATATATACCAAATCTTAAATTCAATCCCCAAACTCCTGCACAACACATAATGAAAGTTGTATATATTAATGAGGACCATGTAATGCATACTATTTAAATCAGAGAGAAATATTTATCCTCTCAAACATTTATTTCAAAATTCTTCTAGCTTCTTAAAATGAACAAAATATTACTGCTATCTGTAGTTACTATACTGTGTAACAACAAGCCTCAGAGCTTGTTGCTCCTACCTAACTGTAATTTAGTACCCATTAATCAACCTTTCTCCATCCCTACAAGTTCACTCTTTTTCTCTGGCCTCTGGTACTCAACAATCTACTCGGGTGTATGAGACCAGTAATATTGTTTCTCATCCTGAAAACACCATGGTAAAGTATATATATTTCAAAGAGAAAACTGAGGCTGAGTTTTTGTGTCTTATTTGCCTCAGACCAACACCTAAAAACTGGTATTAAAATCTATTTCTGCCGGGCTTGGTGGCTCAAGCCTGTAATCCCAGCACTCAGGGAGGCAGAGGCAGGAGGATTGCTGAGTTCAAGGTTTGCCTGGGCTACATAGGCTCAGGGCCAGCCTGAACTACAAAACGAGACCCTGTCTCAAAAAATAAAAATCTATTTCTGTTTAGTTATACCTTTCCATTAAGGTTTGTTGTTTGTTCATATAAGATTCATCTAAGTAGAAGTTATACACAAGTGCATAATACCCAAGAGTATGGTAATTTATGTTTTATGTTACATAAATTTCAGAGTTGATAGAGAAGTGGTAGTTAGTTTTCTATAAGAGACAACAGGTTATTTATTCAGATGCATAGAATTAATGTAATAAGAAAGAAGACTTAAAGTCAGAGGTTACTACATTCCTCCTTTAGTTTTATTGTTCTGCTTGCATCTTCAAAATGGGATTTCTAGCCGGGCGTGGTAGCTCACGCCTGTAATCCCAGCACTCGGGAGGCAGAAACAGGAGGATTGCTGAGTTTGCGGCGGTTTGCCTGGGCGCCATAGTGAGCTCAAGGCCAGCCTGAACTACAAAGCGAGACCCTGTCTCAAAAAAAAAATGGGATTTCTGGCAGCTCTGGGACTTGTTCCATACAACAACCTTAGCATATACTGTCACATGAAATATGGGAATTCACCTAAGTCTTATATTCACACCAGCTTCTCTAGTTTGGCTTTGGCATGCCTTTTAGACACACATAAAAAGAGAATAAGGGCAAATTCACAGATTTACTAGAACTTTTTATTAATCATGAATGTTTTTCAAGTTTACCCAGAAGAGGAGCTACTAAATTTTTCAAAAAGGCATACAAAATAATGTATGGGCTGGGGATTTAGCTCAGTGGTGCCACCACTGCCTTGCAGGCACAAGGTCATGAGTTTGATCCCTGGTTCCACAAAGAAACAAAACAAAACAAAATAATCTAGCCAGACAGATCAGTAAGAAAAATAAATCATGAATGGTAAATTTTCAGTAAGAAAAATAAATCATGAATGGTAAATTTTCAATAGAATTCCAACTTGTAACTCTTTATTTAAAAAGTGAACATCCAAAATTCAAATTTATTTCCTCAATCTGGCTCACTGTGTTTTTTCAATTTCTTACCTCTCTAAACAAAATTTTATCTTCTAAAAGTATCCTACTGAAAGCACCCTGCATACCACGTCAAAAAATTAAAAACAATGATATAAGCAATTACAGTTATTGAGAATTTAATTAATGTATAACTTATATGATGCTAAACAATGTGATTAAAACCTAATGTCTACACTTGCTGTTGCCAAGGGATATTTAATAATGTCACACAGGAAATAACTTGATAGTCATGTTTCTAGGCAATGGAGGATAAATTTTCAACCCAATCTTTAGTAAGAAGAGAAAACTCATTGTAAATATTTAAGATAATCTTTTCTGAATCACGGGGAGAGTAAACATTAATCTCACAAAGGCACAAATTAGTGGCTCAAACAGGCAAAGAGACAATTTTAATATATTCTCATTATAGGGGTTAACCAGATAAACTGAGTTCTCAGAACTGCAATATTTCAGGTGATGAAATATAAAGCAAGAAGAAAAATTCCAAATTACAGGGAAAGGGGGAAAATGAGAATCAAGATGTGTCATATTGGTACAAACCCTCAATATTCAATGATCATAATGTATATGTAAAATGTCCAATAAAATCAATTTTAAAATTCCAGTCTAAACAGACTTTATAGTAAAAAAAAAAAAAACCATGAGTCATATGAGGAAGAGTTTACCAGAAATTGGAAGTAGTTATTGAGCTACTATCTACATTTTTATGATCCTCATCAAGAAACTAGGGCCTTGATAACAAAAGTTTTCATTTTTTATCCAGTATGCAATCAATGAACCATGCTAGTAACAACTAGTAAGAGTTCCAGACTTTATCTGAAATGCATAAAAAAGTAATGGGTTTTAACGTAGAAGGACTGACATAAGTTAGAAAGAATACATGACTACATTTGTGCTGTATAGATTTACTAAAAACTATACTAGATGATACACTAATAGTACTTAATTTATTACATTTTATAGCTACATATTTAAGGGTACTACTATCACACTAAAGAGTTTTTTCTAGTATGACCACTATAAAAATAATTATTTCAATATAAAATTGACTATCAAAAGGCTGTTCCACTACAAAACAAATTACCAGCATAGTGAAGAGACATCCCAGAGTGGGAAAACATTTTAACCAGTAGTCTCTCAGATAAAGGGCTAATATCTAGAACATACAAAGATTTGAAAAAAATCATATCCCCCAATATTTATGGACCCAATCAAAAATAGGCACCTGAAAGGAACAGATATTTTTCAGATGAAGAAGCAGAAATAGTAAACAAATATATGTAAAACTGTTCAACATGCCTGGTCATTGGAGGGATGCAAATTAAAACAATGCTGAGATTCCATTTCACTCTAGAAAGATGGCTATTATCAAGAAATCAACCAATAACAAAGATGCAGGTGAGGCTGTGGGGAAAAGGGAACACTTCTCCACTGTTAGTGGGAGTGCAGACTGGTATGACCACTGTGGAAAGTAGTGTGGAGATTACATAAAAAATAAGGCAGGCTCTATTTGACTCAGCTATTGCCCTGCTGGTATCTTCCCAAAAGCATTAAAAGCATCATACAACAATGATATAAGCTACCCATGTTTATAGCAACAACGTTTGTAATAGCTAAACCTTGGAAACAACTCACATCCATTAATCAAAGTATAGAGAAAAAAAAGTGGTTTTTATACAATGAAATACTACTCAACCATAAAGATAGGAACACTTAAAACATTTATAATGAAATGGATGTTACTTGACACTATACTCAAGTAAAATAAATTGGAAACGTGTAAACATCACATCATCTCTCTGGCATGAGAAACTGAAAGTACTATTAATAAGGACAAAAATGTATAATAGATAATATGAAATGGGAACAAACTGTTCAAAAGCGAAGGAAACTGTGATGGGGGAAAGGTAGGGGAAAGGGAAAAATGACAACAGGAGGAAAAAATGAGAACAGAAGAAAAAATGGAAACAAATCTGTAAGTAAGGAGGACTTGGAGGGTGGGTGGGGGTTGGGAGAATAAGAGGAATCAAAATATATCATGTGTAGGTACAAATTCCCTTTGATGGATATGCTCATTATGTATATTTAAATTGTATCAATAAAATTAATGATTTTTCTTTTTGGAAAGGGAAAATTTGCAGTTTGGCCAGAAGAAGAAGCAGAGTAAGGGGTCTTAGTTACTTTTCTCATTGCTGGGACAAAATTAAAAATGAAAAGTTTACTCTAGCTCGTAGTTAGTAGAGGTTTCAGCCCATAGTTGTTGGTCCCAGGCCATTGCAAACAGGCGTCATAGAGGATAAACCGTTCCTGGTGTGACAATCAGAAGGTAGCAATCAGCAGCAATGAGCTGACCTTTCCCTTTTATGTCTTCCAGGCTATAAACTATGGGTGGGGTCACTCGCACCCAGGGTGGGCCTTCTGTCTTCAGTAAATACATTTGGCAAAAGCCAACACTATGCTAATTCACATCAGTGAACTACTTTAGTACCACAGACACTTGATACCAGTGTCGCACACCCTAAACCCAGCAATGACCAAAAACCCCAATCTATGAGCACAAAAGATTTTGGAGGACATCTAGGCACAAGCTAAAACAGTAGGGTCAAAGAAATTCTGGTTGCTGAAGAGACTAGCACCACTGTTTTAGCTTGTGCCTAGATGTCATGTATTATGTACTAGAACAAGAAGAAAGATGCCTTGAGGTCATCTCAGGAATTGACCACACATCACACACCTCACGCTTTTCAATGGAAAAGCTGTAGACTTTTCATTTGGGGAAAGCACTACTGGTGCTCTTCTTAACCAGGACAGTATAGGACAATGATGGCAGATCTGTTAGAGATGAGTGGTCAAAGTGCAGCCCCCAAACTCATTCATCTCTATGTGCCAACACTGCAACTAAGCATGAATACTCAGGTTTTAGTTTAGAAAAACAATTCATATACATGGATCAATGGACAAGAATAGAGGGTGCAGAAAAACCCCAAGCACATTTAACTATATGGACTTTGACAAAGAGGCCAAAAACATACGCTGAAGGAAAG
>PVIC010038625.1:0-11251 GCA_004025085.1 Thryonomys swinderianus
ATATTTTTTTCCGGCCCTTCATCCACAAAGTATGAGGTCTACCTTCTTTCTAGCTGTTACCCAGAGCCTAAGAGTGGAGCCTCTATGTAAATTTATGTGACATTTTTACTAGAAAATTGCTTAAAAAATGAATAATATTTCTACAGTTTACTGTTTTTCACTTTAAGTACATTTTCTGACAATATGTCTTCTATTAATCATTTAAGCAATAGTAGGAGACTTAAAGGAGTGTATTCAGAAGCAAGAACCCATGGTTCATTTAGTGCTGTCTGAAAAAATTTCTTATTGATTGGCAACCTCTGTAGTTATGTGATGTAATATTTATAATATGTCACACAGCCATACATCAAAACAAGTGCCTCTCTTGTTTCATTTCCATGGGAGATGCTGATTTCAAAGAGGTCAGCCGGGTTTTAGGTCACGCTGTGGCCAACCACTGGACCAGAAATGGGAAGTGACTAGATTTATGTAGCTATTGGAAATGGCATCCCAGATGTTCGGGTTTTCGCGGAGTCTTTTCTCCACTGCCCCACCCCCACCCGTTTGGCTCTCTCGCTTCCCCCCTGTGGGTCCTGTTGAATTTTCTTGGCACATATCCCCACAGTAAAACGGGCTCATTAAATTTCTATACGAGCATGAACATACTACAGAGCTGTTGAGTAGAGTCCTGGCCTGCTGGGGCAGGAGCACAACCGGGCCTGGGCTTCCCTTTGCTGGTCGTCAGAGTTCCTGGCTGAGCGGTGGCCATGGCCACGGGGTTAGAGTAGCCCGGACCTTCCCATGGTTCGCTGTGAGGATACATTGCTGTCACCCGCAGGTGACTATTGAGTGAAGGTGACAGCAGACTTCCGGACTTGGGCAGGGAGAGGGCGGTCAGGGAGGCCCCGCCATAGGGCACAGAAATCTTTCTGGCCTCTCCTTCAACACCGGCCACAGTAAACACGTCAGGTCTGGGAAACCTGGGTGCTCGGAGGGTTCTGTTATGTGCCTTGCTGTACAATCAGCTTTCCGTAAGAACGGTAGTCTGAAGGTCATCAGTGATCTACAAAAGCTAGACTTCAACTTTCCAATAAGGGAGCTGGCCTTTTGGGCACTTAGCTGTCCTCAGTCCCCGAAGCCTGTGTCGTGCACACCCTCCTGCCACTCAGGTCTCTGGCTGGCCTCTCCTTTGCCCTCCACCGCAGCAGGTCCCTCTGTACTCCTCGCAACTCTAAATTATTTAAAAGGCGACACCCTTTCTTTGTTCCCTGGTAGGGAGCAATGTTGAGGCCTGCCCAGCATCTGTAGCACTCAGCCGAGGGGAAAGAGGGAGGGACCCTCCGCTGTCTGTGGCCGCCTGGGCCCCACCATTTCCCACCCAATAGGAGCTGTAAAACTTGTGGCTTACATAACCCAGCGAGCATGCTCCAGCTAATCTACAATCTGGGCTTTGAAGATCACAAGAAAGCAAAGGTCACGACCCAGAGATCAAAGTGACAGAAGCCCACAGAGTAATTGCCGGTTACCCTCTGCAGAGGGCCTTGGACTGTCCTGTGGGTGTATTGTTTGCACAGAAACTTCAAACATGCTGCCGGTGAACTGTGAGGAAAATCAGCTGGCCTTTGCCAGTTGCCAGGCATTCATTAATGCTGTAGGTGAGCTCACCCCGGCTCATTAGAGTGAGATCATTGTCATCTCTCTGAGCATCTGGAGCTCTTCCACCCCCAGTGTTTGTTCACTGCGCCTTGGTCTTTATTGGCATTTTCTCACCCTTCTCCGCTACCTGGAGGTGTAGGGGCGGTTGTGGGAGGAAATTGGTGTAACCAGAAGAGACTGTGGACGTGCTTTTTTGCAAATCAACTTTGAAGCACAAATAATTCAAACAAGGTAAAATTTGAAGGAAGCTTCTGCATTGTTCGGCCCAAACCACCCTGTTTGGTTGCATAGATGGAGAAACTGAGGCTCAGAAAGGCAATGGAACCTGAGCCAAGATCCCCCAGCAAGACAAACTCAAAGCCTGGGCTCTTTGTTTCGCCCTGTTGTTCTCCAAGCCCTTCACTGTGAATACTTTCCCTTCCTCTCAGGGATCTCCCCACACTGTCAGAGCTTTGGCTTCTCCAATAAGCTGCCCGTAACCACGCTAACTTTTTCTCTTTCATTAATTGGACAGATTAAGCAGTTGATCAGCGCTTTTGATCAGCATGAGGTATCCTGTGTTACCAAACAGACTGGATATAATCCAGTCAACAGCAAAGAGGCGTGATGTGCTGGCATGCTCAGCTTTGTGAGAGTTTGTGAACAGCTCAGGGCCCACCCACGGCTGCCTTCTGGGGAGCCTGACAGGGCATCAGTAGTTTGCGCTATGCTCCTTGCTCTCCATGGATGGGAGTGTGAAGATGCTAAGAAATAATGCAGGGAAGCAGAGAATGCCGCAGGAAGAAAGGATAGCCCGGCTCCCTGAGGAACCAGAAGCTTAGTGTTTCTTGTCCACAACCTCAGAGAGAGAAACATGGCAGCCAGCTGCACCGGTAGATCACAGAGATCTTTGCTTGCTTGTCTCTGTTCCCATTACCAGGGAGCAGCTAGTCTCCTGGGGGAAGGGTTGTGGGCAGGCGCAAAGGATATCCTCTTCTCCCTTTGAGGTCTTGATGAGCAATGCTAGGGCCCTGAGATTGAAGCAGAAAATAATTATTTTTGATGATTTGAAAAGAACCTATAGATCCTTCCTTTTATCTTCCTACCATTTTTAGTGCTTGGCTTATAGCAGTCTTGTAAGAAAATGAAACATTCTATAGAGAGAAGAGAGAAAACCTGGAGAGCTCTGGGTGCTGGTCTCTTACTTTTGGGAAATCTGTTTCCAAACAGAGCTGAGTGGGTGTGTAAACACCTCCCTGGAGTCCCAGGCTCCCTTCTCTTCTTTGATAACCTCAACTCCCCTTTCCCAGCCAGGAGTCACTCTGACCATCCCAGCCGCAGGGGCCTCTCCCCCCCTCCCGCCCCCGGCCCAGCCACCTTGAGAAGGTCAGGAAAATTGGAGTTGCCCTCTGGAGCTAGGGACGTGCGACTTAGAACTTAGACGGATCTCTTTTCATTAAGCAGTGCCCTGGCTTAACAAGCAGTTTTATAAATCTGAAGCTGTCTCCGGGTGTCGCAGGATTTATAGATGGAGGTTTCTGCCATAAAGTGGTTTATGATGGCTGCCTTCTGTGTTATTAGTAGCTGTCTCTTCCTTCAACCATTGCTGTTTGATAATAGCCTTAAAACACCCAGAATTACTTACCTGCAAGCCCTGTTCCCGATAGCCCCTGTTGACAGTCTGAATAAGTTTACTGCCCTTTTGTTGTACTTTACCTTCAAAACAAACTGATTGAACCATCAATAGCTCGTGGAAGCTGACAGAGGGATGTCATCTGGACTAGCCCTTGTGATTGCAGGTTATCTGGGGGAGTTAACCTTCCCGCATTGTTAACTGAAATGTTTTATGTACTATGCAACTTTAGGATACGGCTGTGATAACCCCAGTAACTAAGTAATACATCACAGTAAAGAGATTTTGGTGCAACAAATAACCCTGGATTAAATTTACAAGGGTTGAATTGATATTGTAAAAGCCTTC
Organism: Thryonomys swinderianus; assembly: GCA_004025085.1. NCBI lineage: Eukaryota > Metazoa > Chordata > Mammalia > Rodentia > Thryonomyidae > Thryonomys > Thryonomys swinderianus. The sequence goes on from PVIC010038625.1 coordinate 3,596, forward strand.
ATTCTGTGGCTTTGGGAATCCTCTCTTCTATTTTTATGGCAAACTTGTATTACACTCAGAATTGAAGCTGCAGCTTTTGACATCCTGACATGACCTAGAACGAAGGCAAATAGATCTCCCAAGACCAGCATGGGACAGGCGAGCGGGAAGCCCACGACCTAACCGTTTGGCAATCGTTTGGTGAGCCAGCTGCAAGCCACCCAAGGGCAGGGAGACCTGGGAGACACGCCACGGCCCAGTCTCGGTGGATCCTGGAGCTCGGGCAGGGCAGACAGCTAGCAGCACCGGGAAGGAGACTCTTGGCTGCCTCCGGACGCTCATAACTCCCAGACTATTATCCCTCATGGTGTTATTTTCACCAGGACGTTGGTTCTCTGCAGGAACGCAGCATCAGCATCACCTGGGAAGTTATTGGAAACATAAATTCTAGGCCCCACTCCGGGCCCGAATTGGAAACCCAGTGCCGTTATCTGCTCCGGGGTGAGGACCACTGCACTGGAATCTGACCTCATCGAGAGCAAACCCCTTCTGTTTTGTTTGTCACTTTCCTCGCAGCACCTCGTACAGTTCCTGGAGGGTGGTAGCCGCTCTAGAAATATCTGCTGCGTGTGTGAGTTCATATATGAGCCATGTACCGCTAAGGGGGGGGGGCACTGAGAGCGCTGGCCTGAGTCTCAGACTGAGCTCTTGGGTATAAGTCTTCCTAGTGTCCCTCAAATCTCCCCAGGCAATGACACCTCCAAACCCAGAGTGGCCTTTGGTATGGGTGTCAGGGCACCCCGAGTCTCCCAGGCCACTGACAGCCTATGTCATGGGCTGTCTCTTCGACGGTATCGGAACAGTACCTTGGAAACAGTAGCTCTTTGTCATCTAAAATTTTTAACTAGCTTGAAAGCCAGCACCTCTCTATCTTCCTTCTTTGATTTCAGGGCTGTGATCCAAAGTGAGGCAAGATGACAGTGTGAGATCTGTTGTCAGAGCGGTTTCTGCCAGCCCCGTGAAGGCATCTTTCACTCCATCATTAAACATTGGCTGATTTTCTAATACCGATGTTGTCTTCACCTGAATATTCATCTTTTCCCACCCTACACTTAGTGGGTGTCTTTACTCCTTTGAGCGTCACTCCTGACATTGTTTCTGTCTGTACATGTCTCTATTTGAAAGAATCTGTTGTCGTCAAGACTTTGCCGCTACAAGCAGAAGACGGAAGTTTTCTCTGACAGTTTGAGGCCGGTGGGAGTTGTACAAAGGGAGAAAGAGGACTTTGAGGCCTCTTTTGGCTTCTTCCTGTGTCTGGATGATATTAGAGAGTGTTTGGGGAAGTAAAGGAGAGGTGTAGGGAGAGACAGAAAGAAGGGATTAGATGGAAGCCAGGAGAGAAGCGGAAATAAACAGAGTTGGGAATCCAGGACCTCAGGCGTTAGGGTGGAAGGCACTCAGGAGGGGAAGTGCACCTCAGAGGAGTTTGAGTATTTTGACCTTGACAGTGAGTGATTCGGAGGGTATTTGCTGGAGGGCCCTACACTGTTGTGCCTGGCTTTTGAGTCAGCAGCCAAGTCTTTCACCTGGATGAGCATATGAGGGTCACTTGGTGACCTCAGGTCATCAGCCCAGGAACATGGGACGTGGCTCTGGGGACCCAGGGCTGCAGTGGGGAGAGCTCACCATGCACCCTAGGTAATTTCTGCCCTGCAGAAGAGCTAAATGTTTGAGGTCACTTTTAGATTTGGTTCTTCGAGTCCCGTTTGAGATTTCCTGTTCCTCCTTTCCCCTTAGTTATTCAATGAATAGCATCGGTCCTTTTTCTCTGCTTTCCCAACTATTCTGTGCATAAAATCTGTTACTTAGTTACATGATTTCTTATTTCCCCTTATGGAAGTGTTGTCCCATTCTGCTGGGAACCCCTCTCAAAGCAGGAACAATGTCATCAGTGGCCACTGCCTGACATAGGTGCTCGAGAAATATTTGTGTAGCTAATGTGAATGGGTATATTACTGAGTCCTAATGCAGATTTCCAGGATGCAAACTAAGAAAATTGTCTCCACCTAATAAGTATTTGTTGCTTGTGTGAGTTAGTACGTGAAGGAGGCATTCCTAAAGGGGGACCCTAAGGGCCTTGGGCTGAGTCTCAGACTGAGCTCTGGGGCACAAGTCTTCCTAGTGTCCCCCAAGTCTCCCCAAGCAGTGACATCCTCAAAGAGTAGAGTTTAGGCAAGTAGAGTTTAGGCAAGGACGTCAACTGAGCACTAAGAAAGCAGGGCAATATCAGACTGGATGGTCATGCCATTGAGTGCTAGGAGTGCTAATGAAAAGCAGTCTGAATGTGGAGAAGAAATTTTCATGAAGTTTGAGTCTTGAAAGATGAGTGCATTCTGAGGAGGCTTGGACAGGAAGGAAGTGACAGATTCCCTTGGACAATGCATTGCTCTTGATGGAGGTACTCACTTCTGCTTCCTAAGCAAAATAAGACCCGGGCAATTGCTTGTGTGATTACTGGAGTACAGGGGTTTGAGGGGAAGCATCAGGGTGGGTGGCTACGACTAGCAAACGAGAGATGTAGAAGAAGTACCTGTACCTTTTCTGTGTTTATTGTGTACTTATCAACCTCTACCCTATCCACTGGTCACTCCATGTGCATACCCCTGGTTAAGGACAGTTCATTAGTCAGATAGACATTGAATAATCCCTGGACTCTATAATGAGTATCAAAGAGTCTCCCAAAGAGAGTGGAGGTCACTTGGCACTTGTTGGGCTATTAATGATCCCTAGAAACCAAGTCTCCTTTTGCCCCTTAATGATGATAATTTTCTTAGTACCACTCTAGAAATAACTCAGTGATGATGCTAACAAAAAAGGGCCTCAAAATCTTTGCTTGATCCCTCGAGGAAGCATTTCTTAGTCACATGTGTTCTCTACTTTGACTCCCAAGGCTCCCAGGTGATAACAATCTAGATTTTGTCCTACATGGCAAAATAGAGGTCTGTTGTGATGAGAGAGATCCCGATGACTTAAAGGAATAATGGAGACATAACTGGTACAAAGAAAATGTAGTGTGAATTTCCTGAGTTTAGGAGAAGTGTAGGTTAGCATTGTGTGTAAGGAAGAAGCTGGAGTAGAAGAAGAAGACACTGCTGGCATCCAACTGGCTGATCTATGTGTGGGAATGGGGGGTGGGGGTGCCCCTATACCTTTGAGTCTAGTGTAGCCATTCCTGAGTGTTTCTAAAGTTCAGGTGAAAGTCTGTGTAAGTACAGCCTCTCAAGCTTCCCCTGAAATGATTGTTCTTTCTTGGTAACGGGAGACAGGTGACTCAGGAAGATCTTGACTTCTAGCAACGTACTGTAGTGCCACAGATTCCCGAGGTCAGGCAGACTGCCAGGATGTTCAGGGCGCCCTCACAACCTGGCTTCTCTCTCTTTTCCAGATGCTTCGTTCTTCATAAGCTGCCTCGGTTGAAGTTTTTGGATGCCCGGAAAGTAACTAGACAAGAACGAGAGGAGGCATTGGTCAGAGGGGCCTTCATGAAGGTGGTGAAGCCCAAGGTGAGCTGCCTACTCCATGATGTCCATGAGGGACTGACATTTCGTGACCTGGTCACTCTTCAGAGCATGGGGCCATCCTCCTGTGGGTTTAGATGCAAGTGGAATCTCATGGCTCTGGTTCGCCCAGATAGACACATTGTGGACCTAGCAGGAAACAGAACTGGGTATGAACTGAATGTTCCTGTGACCCAGTCTAATGGGACATTCATCAGATGGTCTCGTCTGATAAAGCGGCACTATGCACAGCTCACTGTGTATAGTGAAATTCTGAGGGTTAATTTCAGGCCCTTTTCTCAAAGATGTTCCCAGAGTGAGACCTCTAAAGGTCTGGAGCTGAGAAAAGAGAAAGGCTGGGCGTTTCCCGCTTCCCTCTTCAGTGGGGGCTGGCTCTTCTTGCCCATAACCAAAGGGGAGCTGGGGAGAGGCATTTTCTTCCATCACAGATGAGGGCTTCTCAGTGCCCTGAAATAACATCAGATGGCAGTTGTTTCTGACAGTGCGTCCCAGGTTTGGCTTGGGCTCCAGAGCACATCAGAATGGTGTTTATAATATTTCCTTTACAGCTACATCTGTGAGACAAAAATGGTGTCATCCTAGTGGCAGTTCTGATGAGGCCCGGGAGACGTGGGTGTGGGTCTCGGCTTCAGCCACAAGATGCTTTTAAGGACATGTACACTTACCTGTTTGGGAAGCTCTGGAGTCCTTCAGTGAAGCCAGAGGCTGGGACATAGACTCAGGGAGCCCTGCCAACCCTACCCTTGGAGAATTGTCACTGCCCGGAGCTCTGTGGAGCTACACACCTCCAAGGGGACTGAAGCTTGTGTGTTACAAACACTAACACAGAAATCCTAGTGGTCTATTTTGTCCTCACTTAGTGACTTACAGCCCTCTGTCCATGCGTTGTAAGGGATTAAGGGAGGAAGAAAAAATAGAGACAAAACCAAAGCAGAGCAGAACAATGCAACTTCTTCCATAAAGTTTCTCAGTTGGCAGCAGACCTTGGGCCCCCCCTTTTCTCCTTTGAATCCATGAGGTGCAGCTGATTTCCCGTTATGCCGAATAAAATTGCTAACAGTTGTGGAAATATGTGATATGGAGGGTATAATACTGGCAGATAAATGTATTGTTACCTGTTTCAGCATGTGGGAAATTAATTGAGTGATTCATTTCGTAGCTATTAAAGTGTTAGCAGTTCTTCTGATTGAAGCCCAGGTTTGACATATTGCACATGACTGCCTTTCGTTAGTCTAGCTTTTGTAATTTTGTCCAAATGAAATAATTTATTTCCTGACCTTTTTTTTTTTCTTGCATTCTTCCTTCATTTCTTTTTTGGGTGAAAATATTGCAGTCAGCTGATACCGCCAACGCAGCAAAGCACAGCAAATGAACTCTGTAAAATCCTGGGTTACAACCTGCCCCTCCTATATATCCCCTCTTCTGTGGACACTGTACAGAGCACATCTATGTTTCTCCTGCCTTCATTTGCCTTTGCATAGGAGGATTTACATTATCACTGGAAATCAGAAGGAGTAATCATGGCGCCATCTGAACTTGGACGGAGTACTCAGTCTAGGCCTGGTACTTAAGGTAGTGTCCTGAGGTTTTTCCTCTACAGATTTGTGAGTCCTCACATCACCCTGTGAGGCAGAAGGAGAGCCTCACTGGCTCCTTTTACAGAGGAGGGAACTCAGGATTGAAGACGTACACTATGCCGAGCTCACCTGACTAGGACCTGCCAGAGCGGAGGTATCACTCATGTGTCTGACTAGGCAGCCTGGGCTCCTCATTCTCTTTTTTTTCTTATCTCTAAAGTGGTGAGTTAAAAATAATTCCTGTGGATCTTTTTGTTCAGTGTATGTCACAGGAAGGCATAAATGAAGAGTGCAGGTAAAGTACGGCTGTTCTGTCAAATAGAGAATAGATGGATCTAGAATCTTTCCTTGACTTGGAAAGTGACTGGAAGTGGCTCCTTGAAGTCCACCATGAGTTATTAGAAGCATCAATGAAATGCTCTTCAGAGTTCCCAATTAGTTCCCAATCAATTATAGAATTAGCTCATGTTTGCGTGATTGACTTTAACATCCTCACTAACTGTGTTAAGTTTAAAAATGCCCACTAATTAAAGGAGAGAGACAAACATACCCTCACCCAGCCTGGGGACCTTAGCTTCTCTTTTGTAGAGCCACGTGGTTTTCAGACTGGACAGAACTTCAGAAATTATTTGGTCTGGTCTCTGCTGTTGTAGGTGAGGAAGATGGATGAGGGTACAATGTCCTGGGGCCCCGCAGTCATAGCGAGGTGCAAGGGGACCAGAACCAGGGTCTTCGGCCTCTGCTTTGGTGTCCTGTTTACGCCGTGATCCTTTGAGAGCACATGAGGAGTGTGGTGTTTTGGCATCAGACTGAATGCTTTTTTTGAATGAGAGGCAATACCCAAGCATATGTTTGTTTTGTTTTTTTTCTTTTTTTCTGGAGATAAGCTTCGATCCTTTTCTTGCAAATAGAAGGAAGCCATATGAGCTCCTTGTTGAATTAATAAATTGGCATTCAAAAGGCTGCTTTTCACCCACTCACAGTGTGTACAGATGACTGTTTGTTCCTTCGCAGGTGTGTATATTCCTTGCCTGTCTCTGTGTATATATGCGTATGTATAGTGGGAGGTATGTGTACATTCGTAGTAGGCCTCTAAGTGGAGAGCAATTTCCTTTTCATGAATTGCCGACCCTGTGCTGATTCCACGTGGCAAAGACCTATTTTTCATAAGGAATCGGAGTCTCAGGTTGGCTCCTGTCCCCTCTGAGGGGGTAGCGCTGTGTTGTGCTTGTTCAGCGGAATCCACTGATGGATGATCAGGGGGTCTCGATTTGGGGAACTGTGTTCATTTTATTCCTGACATAAAGTATTTGGGAGAATGGAAAATACCTTTCCAATCTCAGCCTTTGCCTTGGAGGTAGGGAACAGGCAGTCTGGGTGTTCTCAGCTGACGCAAATGCAAAATCAGCCAGGAGCTAATAAACTCCCTGTGTCACTAAGGTTTGATTTGGGGCCTGGGAGGCCCTCGCGCCTGAGAGGAGCTTTCTCTCTCTCCCTGTGACATGCTTTCTGCTGCCTTTTGGCTTTTGTTGTTTAGAAACTGCCTCTGTCTGAGCTCCGATTGTTCTAGAGAAGAACACTGCCATTCATTAGGAAGCGACAGCTACTATGACAATAGGCTCCTCCAGACTCTGTGTCTGTGTGTTTTAGTTAATGGACCTGCAACATCTAGGATTTGCTTGTTTCCCAGGATTTTGAAGAAAATATATATCTCTGACATATGTCAGGCATTGAATCATGCCATTGTCAATATGGAGAGCACCCAGCTGATCACAGACAAGGCTGAGGGTGCCAAGGAAAGGCATCTGTAGTGACCAGACCTTGACCCACTGTGGCCACACTGGGAAATGCAGATCAAAGGGGAACAGAGACCCATCTGGGGAGGGGCACGGCAGGCACACTGGCCCCACACCTGAGACGCAGCTCCAAAACACGACAGTCAGAATTGCTTCATTATGTCCTGGCTTTGTAATTATTCATCCCTGTTCTGGCAAAGAGCACAGTTGTCATTTTGGTGACATAATTATTTAAAGCTGAGCCCTCTTATTTACAGGCCTATATACAAAATTGGCTACCAACGGTTTCATCTTTAGAACCTTATAGATGCTGTGGGGAGAGCAGGGGGGACAGTCAGCCTGAGCACCGCAGGGATCCTGGACAGTGTATAGGGATGTGTGTTTTCATTGGCATCACTGGCCATTCTCTTACAGGTAAAGGGAGGTGACAGATTCACCTGTGAGTGCTGATGTCTTCTTGACAGTAGGTTTTCCCTTCCTTTATGTGACCGTACCTTGGTTCCCCATCCTGTATAGCTTGAGTGTTTGCACAGTTTTGTGTAACTGGTTCATTTGTGTGTATATCATTCGGAATTTAGAAGTGTAGTGTATGTTGTGTGTATGTAAAACGGAGTAGGGATGGATAAGAGAGAAAAAAGGAAGAGATGCCAAAGAATAAACATATAGACACCTGTTGAAAATCTTTTATTCTCATCCTATGCCAAAAGTTAAAAATTTAGTCTGAGG
>PVIC010038626.1:0-17522 GCA_004025085.1 Thryonomys swinderianus
TTGTCCTGAAGGTTGTGATGTTTGAGATGGCCCTTAACCAATTCCAGGGTGTTACATGTCCATCATCCTTGCTTCAGAGATAAGACAACTCTTGAGTGTCACTGACATGTAGTTCTTATTCCTTGACCCCTGAGACCAGGCTTACACCACCCTCTAAGCAGCTTCATCTGACAATATATTCTTACCTGGCTTTATCTCTGCTTCCTCCACTTCTTTACCAGTTTCATCAAATTTCCTGTAGTCACTTGTACACTGTTTTTTTGAGGGTCTGTCTCTCAAGAACCTAACCTAGAACAGAAACTATGTCTGGGCATTTCTTCTTCCACCAGCCTTAGATATGTAGATGCTAGCAGAAAACTGAATTTACACAGGGAAAGTCATTTTGTTAATCAGACACCACACAGTGAGAAAAGAACAAGTGTACTAAGATATACAAGATAGCAGTTATGTAATTACCATCATGTTTAAGCTAACCAAGGAGATGATGAGAGGGGAGATGAATGGAGGCCCAAAAATTGAAAGATTGTTGGAACCAAGCTACCAACAGAAATGATTGGATAGGAGATCAGAGACAGAAATGCTTAGAGTAAGGTTATGTGGTACTTGAACGGTTGATATTTACTAGGCTCCAAGGCTTAGTAACTCAGATTGAGTATTGACCTGGTGTTAAGGAGGAAAAAATGAACAGAACTAATAGGTTTGAGTGTTAGAAGGAACATCCATGTGGATCCTTAAATCAATAATAATTCTGGTAAAAGTTGCATTAATGAGGGTACTTGTGAGTCTAGCTATAATTATCAAGAAATATGGAGGAATGATCTAGGATATCGTAGATGAGTACAATGAACATGGAGTGGAAGGTGCCAGGGTTTCATGGCATGAAATTCAAAGGTGGAGGCTTTTAAACAGTAGGAAGAACAAAAAGTCTAGAAGTGGCAATAAGGGTCAGGATGGATACAGAGTCCATCTCTAGTCTCACAAGATAACTTATGTGGGAGAAACATCTAATACTCAGAAAGCTTGTAGAAGAAACAGGGTCCTAGTGGAATGTTCATGATTTAGAGCAACAGGATGAATGAAGTTCTATTCAGAGAAGATATGGAGGATATGTGAGATTATGAAAGACCTTGAGTACCAGGAGTCAGCAGCACAGCAGAAAGACATCAAGATCTGAGGGTTTGGTGAAGAGTGGGAGAATACGACTAACAAGGAACTTGGGGAACTACAGTGAAGCAGACAGGTGGTAGCAGGGATTCGGGACTTCTTGTCTTGATGACATAGACAAGGATGAAGAGCAGTGTGACCAATTCTGGTCTTCCCAAGGCAGCACTACACATGGAAGGAAATAGGAGGCAGTAAATATTTGGGGTGGAAGAGGGGCAGTCTTTTTTAAATTTATTTTTTGGGTACATTTTATATATACATAGTGATCACATTCAACATTGAGAATTTATACCAGGCATGACACATCTTGAATCTCATTTTTTCCTATTCCCCTGCCCTCCCTACGACTCCCCACTCCCTGTATATGTTTTACCTTTTTTACCATCAGATTTTTTCTTTCCCTTTTTTATTATCCCTACTCCCCCTTTTCCCTTTGAACATTTGAGTCTTTTATCAAATATACTAGACTCCCCCCCCCATAATGGCTCCAACTTAAAGATACTTTGTTCTGTAACATGAATCACATTTTCTACTAACTTAGCCTATGGATAAAGTACACAGTATGCTTTTTCACTATAGTCAGATATTCAAAACTTCTAGTGATTTAAGTATGATTTAGTAAAGCCACTGAAATAACCTGATTCAAATCAGATTCCTTCAAATGTCTCAGCTGTCTTCATAGCCCAACTTTTTGTTGTGTTTTGGTTGGCTTAGTTTGTTTTTGTAATCCTGATTGCTGCAGCCAAAGAACCTCAGCCCCAAAGGTGAGCACCTACTCCACTCCCAAGTTAGCACCTAGCAAAGCACCTACGTGGTGCCTGCTCTCTGGGCACTATCATATTCTGGAGTTTTGGACTTTCTCCAGCTCTATCTGCTGATTTTAAATTATTTGCTCAGAAATCTGTTTCTTGATGAGACATTTTATAATTCCATTGCTTTTTTTTTTTTTTTTTTTTGCTTTTGAGACAGGGTCTTGCTTTGTAGTTCAGGCTGGCCCTGAGCTCACTATGGTGCCCAGGCAAGCCACCGCGAACTCAGCAATCCTCCTGTCTCTGCCTCCCGAGTGTTGGGATTACAGGCGTGAGCCACCACGCCCGGCATTGTGGTATGCGGTGTTGATTGTTGGTGGTCGTGTCTCCACGCCCAGCATTATATGTGGTTACCAGGGATCGAACTCAGGACCTTGCACTTGCAAGGCAGGCGCCGGAACCACTGAGCTAACCCTCTGGCCCCTTCCATTGCATTTTTGAGGGCTGTCTGATAGGTTTCACCTGCAGTGTCTCTCGTCTTCCACTGTGGCCTGATAAACACATAGAATCTGAGCAACTTCTAGGGAATGTTTCTCCTCTTTGTGTCTCATCTTCACCTATATAATTTTAAGCCTCTTGAATCATTTACTCATTGCTTTCTGTGCTCAAACATCCCATTGTTGGGCTTTAAATCCTCCTCCCCTTTCCTGATCTCTTATCTACAGCAGACAGTTTAGAGATGCTTTGGTATCAATACCACTGCAAATCTAAGGAGTGTGAGGGAGATGACTGTGAGTTCAAATTTGCTAAACTGAGCATTATCCTTCAACATTGCTCACTCAACTTTGTAAACCCAAATATGCAAACCAAACTGATCATAAGCTGATTACCATCCTAGGTAAAGGTCTGAAGTACCTTGGTACAAACAGCTGTATTAGACTTGATTGGAATAGTCACAACTGCACAGTGTGTTCAGTACCAACAAGAGGAGTTTTATCAAACAGAACAAATCTCAATATTTTCAGATTTCTTTATAGACAAGGGATAGTGTGACTGCCAAATAGCTACAAACATAATGGATGATTTTTTTTCAATCTTTCTGTTAAAAAAAGTCTTATACAAATTCCTGATTTTCTTCTTAAAGATATGATAGAGCCATTCATCAGGTGATTCCATAGTTCTGTACTGTCTGCCATGATGTTGTGCTTTGATCTTGGACTTCCTGGATTCCAGAACTGTGAGAAATTCATTTTTGTTGCTTATAAGCTACCTAGTGTTGGGTATAGAAGCCTGAGTAGACTTCTTGTCCTTGAGAGGGCCCAAGGGAAATAGAATGAACCCTAGATGACTGCATGATTGCTGTGGGAGTCTGCTGAAGAATTCATTTGCTGTGGCCCTGGCAGTGTTCTCCATTTCTTGTCTTTATACACTCCTAAGTGAACCAATGCAAAGGGTGATGGTTAGGGTCTTGTAAGACCAATATCTAGTCATAGTGATCTCCAGCCAAGGGCACATTCCTAGCTGCAAACCTCAGTGTAAAGATTCTGGGTTTGTGAATGGTGGTTGGACATGTCAGAGTGTTGACTGTTAGGTTGTACATGAAAAAATTACTCTGGCACCCAGTGTCTTGTCCAAGACTTCAAGAGTATCTACAACCATTGGCTCCAAGATGACAATTCTGACACTGAGACAGACAGTTTGAAGGGCTGTTGCTCAGAGTAGTTGAATTTAGCCCTGTTTTTTTAATAATATTTGAGGTGATGATCATCAAATCTGAAGAGGCTTCTGATTTGTTGTTTTTGCTTGTTATTTTTGTTTTGTTACCTTGTTGTTTTTGCTTCTTATTAGAACTCAGGTAAATATTTCCTCAGAAGTAAAATTTTAAAGTTTTTGAAATAAAAGTAATATAAAATTCACAATTTTAGCAATTTTAAAATATGTGCTTCAGTTGTTTTCAGCATATTCACAATATTAGGGATCCATCACCACCACCTTATTCCAGACTATTTTTGTCACCTCACGAAGAAACCTCATGCTTCTCTATTCCCTCCTTCTGCATCCTCTAGCAGCCATTAATTTTTTACTTCTAATATTAGGGATGTAAGCCAGGACCTTCACCTGAGCAGCATCCCCAGAGCTGTTTTTGTTTTTTGTTTTGAGACAGTATTTTCTGTTACTGTAGGCCAGCTTATTTCAGACATTTCATGGAAACAATCATACAATGTGCAGACACTTGTGAATAGTTTCATCCACTCAGCACAGTGTGTTCAAGGCTCTTCCAGGGTCTAGCATGTATCAGCATATCATCCCTTTGTGGCTAACTAACATTCCATCATATGGATATGCCACAATTTGTTTTTTTTCACTTGCTAAGAGGCATTTGAGTGTTTTCCAATATTTGTCTTTTGTGAGTAGTGCTTCTGGAAACAAATTTATATACAAGTGTTTATGTGACCTTTATGTTTTAAATTCCCTGAGTAGATACATAGTATTGGCCTTGCTGGATCACATAGCAGCTGTGTTGTCAAGAACAAACTTTTAGTTTTCCCCTTATATTTCACTGATCATTTACTACCATGGAAGATCAGTGTGTGACAAATGGCTAGAGAACTGCCTCAAAAATGCCTCCAGTCAGTCATTTAGCGTTTTGAACAATGTTTGCCAGGGCCATCATCACCTGAGTTTTGGTAGCATCACAGCTAAATTGGCCCATGTCCTTAAAGACAGCATAGCCTGTGGTGCCCTATGTCCTGACCATTGTCAATCAATCACCTCTGCCTTCCTAAACCCCCAGGAGAGATGGTACCAAGGGCAGAGCTGTGTCCAGAGAATGTGCCAGGCCTATGGCAGAAGGCTGTAGACCCTGGAGCTGCTGCTGCTTTCAAACTTCGCTAGTCTTTCCTCTTTCCTGACAGGATGTCTCTGTAGGAGGGGCAAGGAGGCACTAACCAAGCTATTCCAGCCTCTATTAATGCCTTCTGGACCAATCACCTACAACCTCTTCCCTCAGTCTTTATTTACTTCCAAGTAGGCATTATTCTAGGGGGGCTTCTGATAAAACATGATTTGCAGTTAAGAGTGAGGGCCACTTTCCTACCCATGGGGTGATGGATTCTCCAGCTGCTGTTCTTGGTTTGGTTTGGAGGTCTTGTTTGTTTTTGCAGGCCTGGAGATTGAACATAGGGCCTCACACATGCTGGAACCCTCTACCACCGAGCTACATCCCCAGCTCTTCTCTCAAATTTCAGATTTTGTTTTGAAAAATGTCTCACTAAGGGCTGGGGATTTAGCTCAAGTGGTACTGCACCAACCTTGGATGCACAAGGGCCCGAGTTCAATCCCTGGTACCGCAAAAAAAAAAAAAAATGTCTCACTAAGTTGCCCAGGTTGGCCCTGATCTTGGACCCTCCTGCTTCAGCCTCCCAAGGAGCCAGGATTATAGGCAGGCATCATCCAGCTTTGCCAACTTTGCCATCTGTTTCATTATCACCCAAATGCTCATGCTGTGATCTGCTAGCAGCATTCCTGCTGGCTTTTCAACATTGAGATGGATTTATTTTCTTCTGTTTCTTCTGGCCTTTCAGTAGGATTTCAGGAAAAAAGAAAATATATTTTTACAGTTAACATTTTCTTTATTTTCATCTAGATCAGGACAGTCCAACCCAACCTTTTATCTACAGAAGGGTGCTCAAGCATATGTACTCAGGAAAAAACCACCAGGTTCACTTCTTCCTAAAGCACATAAGGTATGGGATATGAATATAATGTAAATTCTTTCATGATAAAAGGATTCTTTCATGATAAATGACTTTTGTATATGCAAACAATTTAAATTGTTTTAAAGGTGATTATATAGCTACTAAACAATATAATATACATCTTATTTCTAATTAAAATTTCACTTGAATTGTATCTTTTCTGCTTTAAAAAAAAAGTGCTTCAAATTCCTATGTAGGAGGGCATCTTTAGTCTTCTATTTTTTTTTTCTTTTTTGGAGACAGGGTCTCCCTTTGTAGTTCAGGGTGGCCCTGAGCTCACTATGTAGCCCATACTAGCCTTCAACTCACAGCAATACTCCTGCCTCTGCCTCCTGAGTGCTGGGATTAGAGGCATGAGCCACCGTATCCGGCTAGGCTCCTAATTTTGAACAATACCAAGTCTTTTCCTGGGTTTGAGTCCTCCCTGCACTCTTAGGCAGAAGTACAATCAGCCAATGAGAAGTTTTCAATACTAATCTCTAGATGTTTTGTGTCTGTTACATGTTTATTACATCTAATAACAATATCTCATGCTGAATTATTTTGATATATTTGTATGATAATTATCCACTATGGCAATAAAAAAACATTTGAATAAGCATTTTATAGCACTCTCTAAATACCAGGTTTATCAGTAAAGATTGTATATGTTTTTTGTTTTTGTTTTTGTTTTTGTTTTTGAGACAGGGTCTCACTTTGCAGTTCAGGCTGGCCCTGAGCTCACTATGTAGCCCAGGCAAGCCTCGAACTCAGCAATCCTCTTGTCTCTGCCTCCCGAGTGCTGGGATTACAGGCGTGAGCCAGCACACCCGGCAAGATTGTATATGGTTTTAAGAACAAAGTTTTTCTAATTACCCTGAACAGATCACTCACTCACTACTCAGTGTATACATGAATTAAACCTCACAAATCTGTACAAATATTATGGGTTGATCAAAAAATGTTTAAACTGAGTTTTTATATTTGCAAAAGCAGGTCTTATGTGTAGAAGTTAAACTTCTGAAAACATTAAACAGCAGTCTGCATGTTTAGGGTGCTGTTGGAATCATGTCTCACAGGTGGTTTGCCAGGCCCAACTCACGAGGAAATGAGCTCTGTGAGAAGGGCTTCATATTGCAGTATGGAAAATGCAATTTTGACTTTTTGGTCCCATTGTGTTTCCAGAAACATATAATTTGGGTGCCTAAGATATAAAAAGGATAACTCATGGCTAAATGAGGATCTGCACCACTGCCCATAGCTTTGTGTCCCAGTAAACATTAATGAAATGTTTATAAACAGTAATATTTTGGTTCTCTTCTTAATAACATCCTACAGGACCACATCAGAACATATTCCTCTCAACCTAAGTGTAGCTCTAAGGATTGAGAATACTTATTTTAACTTAATTGATTTTCCCTAAGGCTGCATTTTAATAATCCCTCCATCCACTTTGTACCTCTTCCTGGGGATGTAGCTCAGTGGTAGTGATTGCCTAACATATATGAGGCATTGGGTTTGATCCCAGCACCACACACACACACACACACACACACACACACACACACACACACACACACTTACCCCTGCCTCCCTGACTTCTTTATGCCCTGGCCTCACTCATTCATTTCCTGGCACCAGGGTGATTATAAACATTTCCTTCTATAATCACTGGCAGTGCTGCTTTTTCTCTCCCTTGGACTTGGGTTTAGTTGCTTTCCTCCTCTAGTTGTTGTAGAATCAACTGCTTTACTCCCTAATGTAAGGTGAACTGCATGGCTTCCCCACCTAGAAATGGTCAGTCACCAGAACCTGAGCCTGGAGCGAGGTGATTTTTCAGGGTGGGTGAGTTAGTCTTGTTTGGTCTGTATCACATTCCTTCCCTGTGTCCCAGGGACCATCCCCAAACTCCTGCCTTGGAAGTACACGCCCCCCTTTAACCTCCACAAAGGAAAGGTACTTTTTTCTTCCCATCACTCATTCTCCCTGAAAGAGACTTGGCTGATCCTGTTGGGAGACATCAAAGAACTAGAACAACCTTATTAGCGAAGAACTGCTGAGAACAAAGGACTGATTCAGGTTACCACCTGTGAAATCCTGTGGCCATGAAACAGGAAGTTGCTAAGAAAAAGGATAGAAAAATAAAGGAAGGCAGACCTTCCTTGGAGCCTGCTTCCTAGAACCAGATCCACCATTTTAAACCTTAGCTAAGGACCAGGATACCCAGATCTAATTATAACAAAAGGAGTCAACAAAGAATTTAGTTTACCACAGTAAGTCTCCTGTTCAACCCTTCCCTAATCACCATGTCATTGACTATGCAGATTTGACCCAACCCCGGCTCCCAGCGTTTTGGACCTCACCCCCGACCAGAGGGGCTGAGCCAAACAGGACCTTGGCAGGAGTCCACCTCAGTCCAAACTGTCACACTCCAAAACCTACAGTTTAAAAGCCTGAACACCAAGCCCCTCTGGGTCTGAGCTTTTCCCACTGATCTGCACCGGTCCTGTAGAATGTATCCATTACTTTTTCTCTTTCAAATAAACCTTTAATTTTGCTGCTATGTAAGAGTATTGTGCTCTGTTCTTTGTTTAAGACATCAACAACCTGCAACCCAGCCTGGCAGCAATCAGGGACTATATTGACTTCATGTGTCCAGAGCCAGGATTAAACCTCATCCAAGTGACCATCCTTTTACCCTAATGAAATGATTTTTTTCCTTTAGAGTTGGTCTAATTTTGAAATGTGATGATTCCATTCTACAGTGAAAGCAATTATTACTGTCATTTTCTGGATTATTTATTGACACTATTTTACCACTGACTTCTCATCTTAGTTAATGTTAGCTCACAAGTAGTTATTACATTTGTTTTAATTTTTAATATTCCACACGCTATTTAGATTGATAGAGAATTTAAAGTCCAGAAAACCTTGTTTTCCATTGGCTTCCCTGTTCCCAAGCCTTTGCTGTACTGCAGTGATGAGTCTGTCATTGGAACGGAATTTTATGTGATGGAGCGTGTGCAGGTGAGTTAACTGTATTTTGTTGTTGCTTTTTTTTTTATTTATGAAGTTCATAATACTGTTTTATTAAATTGAGTTTTGCTATATTCATAAAGTACAATTCATTCAACATTTCAATCAACTTTTTGCAAGGGCTTAAAATTTTGTTTCATTCTGTGCACACTCAATAAGGGAGGACTACAATGAACGCGGAACAAATTTAATAAAGGCATATTGACTGATTCTTAATTTTTCCTTTAGGTGGCAGTAAAGAGCTACCTATAATGGCAGTAACCAAATGTCCAGAAGGTGGGGAGGGAAACTGACTATACAACAGAAAAAAAAATATTTAACCGTTAAAAATAAATTCAACCCATTTGACCCTGTTATTTCCCTGCTGGGTATATTCATGAAAGAAAAGCCTCATACCACACCGACATATGTGCCCCCATGTTTATAGTGACAAAGTCTATAATAGCTAAATCTTGGAAAGAGCCCCAAATGCCCATCAACAGGAGATTTGATAAAGAAGATGCAGTTTTTTAATAAAATCGGGTATTACTCTGCCATAAAGAATGATAAATTGGAGGCATTCATAGCTAAATGGATGCACCTTGAGGCCAGAATCATATGTGAAATAAATAGGACACATGTGTAGGTATCATTTTGTTTCTCTAGTGTGAGAAACAAAGGTATAAGTGATGTGCAAAATATACAATAGATATTGTGAAATAGGAATAAAATCTTCAAAAGGGAAAGGGAACTTGGGTAACGGGAAAGCAAAGATGGGAAAGAAAAAATTTGAGGGTAAAAAGGAAACAATGGAGACAAAGGTTATGTATTTACGGGGTAGGGGTTTAAGGAATGGCAGAAGAATGGGGAAAATAAGAATTGAGATACATCATGTATAGTAACAAATTCTCAGTGAGACGTGATCATTATGTGTACCTAAAATGTACCAGTAAATTCAATAAAAAATAAATAATAAATTTGAATTGTTTTTCTTTAATTTTTATGAAATTCAAGTTGGCAGTAGTTTGTCTTTTAAGTTCTTTGCATATGCTTGTATTTTCCCCTTGGCACATATATGCTTGCATGTGTTTCACAAATGAATGTATTTCTCAATATTCCACAAAATATTGATTTCAGTTGCCAAAGGTGTAAATTGCCTGTTATAATCACTTCCATAGGGTCGAATCTTCCGTGATTTCACACTTCCTGAAGTTACCTCAGCAGAACGTGCAGCCATATATGTGGCCATGATAGAAACGCTGGCTCGGTTACATTCTTTGAACGTACGATCATTGCAGCTGGATGGATATGGAACAGGGGTGGGGTACTGCAAAAGACAGGTAATGTATCATGTAAAAAGTACTCATTTAAAGTTCTTAAAGACATAACATACTGTATATTTGTCAAAATAAAAACCTATTGTATGGTTTTTCTGAGACTTTGCTATTTTAATGTTATCCTTCAAAATGATATATTTTTAGCATAAAATAATTTTATGTTAAGATTTATACAGCAAAACGTTCTGTTTCAGACTTCTCACTTAATTTGCCAATATATTTTTACCCTGTTTTCCATTTCTAAGTTATGTTAGCAGGTTCTTATTAAATTTTACAGGGTATTTAATTCTTGTTGAGCATTGTGTTAAATATTTTTAAAAATGGACATAGGCTCTTCTCCCAAATGAACTGTGACCATTTTTGAGAGACTTCTACATGAAGCTCATTTACATGAAACTTGAAAGTGGTATAATGTAGTAATAATTATTTGATGGTTATCACAAGAGGTGTGCCCTGGAGTTGCTAGGCCTTTGCATAGAAATACTTCTTAGGAAAGGTGTGTCTTAAAATGACTATGGAAGGATCACTGTGCCGGGTGTGGTGGCTCATGCCTGTAATCCCAGCACTCAGGAGGCAGAGACAGGGGGATTGCTGAGTTTGAGGCTTGCCTAGGCTACATAGTAAGCTCAGAGCCAGCCCGAACTACAAAGTGAGACCCTGTCTCAAAAAAAAAAAATGACTATGGAAGGAAAGATAAAATTTAGAGTGATAAAGAAGAGATGGTGAGCGTTTCCTTCAAAGGAAAGCAAGACTAGACATATATGAGCATATTTTTCTTTGTAAGCATGTCATTTTGTGAGTGCTGAAAAAGGGAACTAAATTTTGGAGTCTGGTCGTTATAAGCCACGTCCTCTCCTAAGTGAGCTGTGGCCATTTTTTAAATTTCTGCAGCAATAAAGCACAGGTATTATAACTCCCATTTTGCAAAGGAGGAAACTGAGGCTTACTGGCTTAGACACAATTTAAACAAGGGATACAAAAGTACATAATTTAAATCTAGGTCAGTAAGACTCCAAAGTTAAAGATTTTTTGCTTAATGCATTAAGTTGAGCAGAGGTAGATTAGAAAATGGGGGAGAGAAGCAGATAAATAGTATGCTTTCACTCATTAGAGGACTTAAAAATAGATGGATTTGTTTAATTTTAATTCTAAGAATGCCTTAGCACTATATATATCTATGGTATTTTTAGAAGAGAATGGTAAAGGATATTAAAATTAAAAAAAATTCTCCTCCTCCTAGATTCCATATTTCCTTTCTTAGGGTTTATTTACTTCTTGTGCCTCTTCCAGATATTTCCTAAGTGTGTTTGTATGCATTTTTCTTTCTTGCACAAAATAATTCCTGGATAAATATTATAACCCACATCTCTTGATGCCTAAGTCAGTGTATGTGTGTTTTTTTCCTGATAGTTGACTAAGTAAAATGAAACTAGATAAAGAGAAACATAAATTTGAGTTTTAGGCTGCTGGGAGTTTCACCTACCGTCATTTTTCTTGACTTGTTTGATCAGTAACAAAATTTGACATAATTGAATTTGTTTTTAGAATTGCTGAATTTTACATTTCTCTTTCAATTCTATCATTTTTCTTGTTTGTATTTTTCAGGTATCTACCTGGACAAAACAATATCAAGCTGCAGCTCATCAGGACATCCCTGCCATGAAACAGCTATCTGAATGGCTCATGAAAAACTTGCCAGAAAAAGACAATGAGGAGATTTTGGTTCATGGAGACTTCAAACTGGATAACATAGTTTTCCACCCTACAGAGGTACTGTAAGCCCTGGTTACAACAAGTTGAGTAGTCTTATTTGCAACAAGTACACAGTAGATATTCATTCTATTCCAGGAACCGAAGGAGTCCAGCTATACCCCAGTATTCCCCTGCAGCTCCTGACAGCCTTCAGGCTCAAACTTCTAGAAGTGAATCCTACATGTTTTCTAGCCTAAGAAGTTGCCTATCTTTTTTTTTTTTTTTCTTTTTTTGAGACAGGGTCTTGCTTTGTAGTTCAGGCTGGCCCTGAGCTCACTATGTAGCCCAGGCAAGCATTGAACTCAGCAATCCTCCTGCCTCTGCCTCCCAAGCACTGAGATTACAAGTGTGATTCACCAGGCCCAGCATTGTGGTGTGTGGTACTGATTGCTGGTTGGGTATGAGTTACTACACCCAGTGCTGTTGTATGTGGTTGCTGGGGATTGAACCAGGGACCTTGTGTTTGCTAGGCAGGCACTTGAAACACTGAGCTAAATCTCTGGCCATAGCTACCTATCTTTAAGGAGCTAATGTTAATGGCATTTTTTTTTTTACTACTTTAAAGGGATTTGAATATTTATATGTATGTCCCCATTTCCAAAGCTTTTTAATCTACTACTTAGAATGTTGAAATTATCCATGCTCTTGCTCTTTTTTTTTCTGCTGTTTGTATTTCTTTGCATTCTTTTGTCCCACATCATGAAGAATTTTTAATTTGTTTATTATAACCTCAGAAAGAATTCCACATGCCTCTTTGGAGACTTCAAAAGAATTGCACAATATTAATGTAAACTTGGTCTATGTAAATGTACTCAGTGTATTCTTTATCAAAAACACAAGCAAATCAAAGATTTATAGTTTCCTGGATCTTTAGAGGAGGATTTTGAGTGATCTTTGGTTTTCTTTCAATGTCAAAAAGTTTTTTACAATAAGAAAAGAAGAGTTGCTCTAAATTTATTTTAGATTTGGGTTTTGTATTCCTTCCCTTAGGAAGAGTAAAGGGGAAAATATCATTTTTAATTGTACTGTCATAGTTCAAAGTAATACATGTACTGAAAAAAAACCCGAAAACAATTATGTACGAGCACACTTACAAGTAGAACAGAAAATTGTTCATAGAAAAGCTGGCTTGGATATTAAAATTGTACATAGATGGATACTCAATTTATGGTGGAGTAATACTGTAATAAACCTATTAAAAGTTGGAAATGTATTTGCTATACCTATTATGAATATTATGGCTTAGCAACATTGTATGTACAGAGTAGCAGTTGTTTACCTTCATAGCGATCTCACTGCAGCCCTTTGGGAAAGCCTAGCATTGCAAGAGAATATTGTACTGCTTATCACGAGCTTAGGAAAACATCAGAATTCAGATTTCGATTTATAGTTTGTACTGAACCCAGAAGGCCTTTGCATTATGATTAAATCAGAGACTCTAAATCTAGCCAGTGTGGTAGTCTATATTCATAACCCCAGCTAATTGTAAGCTGAGGCAGGATGATTGCAAGATCAAGGCCAGCTTGGTGAGATCCAGTCTCAAAAATTAGAAATAGGCTGTGGCTATAGCTCAGCAATTTTTCATTTCAGTCCCCAGTACCATATAGTCTTGGTTCAATGCCCAGTGCTCTACAAAGAAAAAAGGTGGAAGGAGAGGAGAGCAGAGATGGAGGGAAGGAGAAAGGGGGATATGTGTATATCTTTTTATTAATGACTCTAATGAATTCTGAGTTTTTTCCTGTATTCTTCAGGGAAATCTTAAAATATAAACAAATCTTCCATAATAGTCACCAAAACAGTTGGTTGGAGATGGAATTAGAGAGGACTTATAATTATATATTTCCGTAAAGTTTAAGGTTTTTGAAATTTGTTTATCAGCAGAAACAATAATTAAGAAATAAAACAAAAATACTTTTATATGACAAATGTCCCCAGAATGAATGGGATAAATCAGTATTTAAAACATGTTTGAGTATTTTAGTTGTATAACATGCTTACTGCAATGTTTGAAAAAGAAACCCATTTCCAGGAAAAATATTTTTTCCAAATATAAAAAACTGATAGGGCCAGAGATTTAGCTCAGTGATTCCAGCTCCTGCCATGTAAGCGCAAGGTCTCTGGTTTGATCCCCAAAAACCATATACAACATTACTGGGCGTGGTGACTCAGGCCCACAGCAATCAGTACCACTTACTACAAATGCCAGGTTTGGTGGCTCAAGCCTGTAATCCCAGCACTCAGGAGGCAGAGGCAGGAGGATTGCTGAGTTACAGCCTTGCCTGGGCTACATAGTGAGCTCAGGGCCAGCCTGAAATACAAAGCAAGACCCTGTCTCAAAAAAGAAAAAAAAAAAAACTGTTTAGTGTAAGTGTTTGGACCTTGATATACAATCTAAATGTTTCAATTTGAAAAACATTTAATTAAAAACATATAAATACAAAACTAATTCATCTGGATTCATTAATGTTCAAAATATATTTAAAATAATAGATAAATCTTGAAGTCATTTGCCTTGAAGACTTTTAAATATATATTTATGAAGAAAAATATGTAAACCTTCTACTTTTTTTTTTTTTTGAGACAGGGTCTCGCTTTCAGGTTCAGGCTGACTCTGAGCTCACTATGTAGCCTAGGCAAGCCTCAAACTCAGCAATCCTCCTGTCTCTGCCTCCCAAGTGCTGGGATTACAGGCGTGAGCCACCACGCCCCGCACTGTGGTATGTGGTATTGATTGTTGGTGGGTGTGAGTCTCCACACCCAGCATTGTATGTGGTTACCAGGGATCGAACTCAGGACCTTGTGCTTGCGAGGCAGGCGCCGGAACCACTGAGCTAACCTTCCGGCCCGTAAACCTTGTACTTTTAATGGCTTTTTCACTTTAATGTTTTCATTGTTTCTAAAATATCAGAGTAGTTGGAGAAAAGCCTAATTGCAAAGTTTAATTTTTTTTTTTCTTGTATTGGGGATTGAACTCAGGACCTTGTGCTTGTGAGGCAGGTGCAATGCCATGGAGCTAAATCCCCAGCCTTAAAGTTTAATTTTATAGGTTAAATAAAAGACAGGAATTTTTTTTAACCTTTTAACTTTATAGATATTTTTAAAATATTCTTAGTAAATGACTTAGTTTGGACTGTTATAAAATAGTCCTATTATAAACTGAGTGGCTTAAAAAACAAACATATATTTCTCATAGTTCTGGAGGCTTCGAAGGCTGAGGCTGTGGTACTGACCAAGCCTCTGTCTGGTTGAAGGCTTTTGCTCTCCTGCCTGAGTGCTCCCTGGGTGGGGGATGGAAGGGAGTGGAGGAGAGAGAGAAGAAAGAGGCCTTGGATAGAGTTCTCTCCTACCTTTTATGAGAGCACCAATCCCATCACAAAAGCTCCATCCTCATGACCTCCTTCCCTCCCAGTACCCTGCCCCTCAATGCCATTTACTGGGGATTAGCATTTCCACATATGAATTTAGGATCCACAAACATGCAGTCCATGATAGCGGTAAAACCAGGATTTGAACTCAGACCCACAGACTTCTGATGGTATATACTTGCCTCTGTCCTATACTATTTCTGACCCACTGGAACTCTAGTAATTACTAGGTCAGCCCTAATAATCTAGATATTGAAGTCTGTTGTCTTCAAGTATACCCTCTTTACATGCTATTCCTTATTTCTTTATACCTCTTTGGAGATGCTATAAATTTCATTGTTCTTAATTTAGACTCTATGAGCCTTTCATGACTTTAATTTATATGGTCGTAATACATTATTTCAAATGCTACCTTCTTTGTTATCAATTTAATGAAATAGTTTTGGATTGTGTACACATGCAAGTAATATGAGGAAACCTCATAATTATTTTCCTGTCAGTCATTTATTATTCCAGAATCTTTTTAGCCTTTGACATTATGGACTCTCTGAACTTTGGGTCATAATAGTTTGCTGCATAATTTCATCTAAACTATAAGTTCATCTCAATAAAATAGGTGACTTAAAATTGCTTTTTTTCATATCTTCTCCAGCTCTCAAATTGCTGGTCTGTCTGGTCTTTCACATGGTCTTACCTTCCTCTTGACTCCTTTTCTTTCTAGTCATCTTCCAGCACAGCTACTTTCTGGAATATCAAGTCCCTTGAAGACTTCTTGATATGGCAGGAGACTTTAGCCCTCTACAACATTATCCCTTTCATGTGGATTATGAGTGACATTTTTATGAAGCCTCATCACCAAGAAGTCTCTGTTGGTCAGCTGGGTTATTTATAGTCTACATGCACTACTCTACGTATTGTGTGATCATGCTTTTTGCTTTATTTTGTTGATTAGGAAGCTCATAATAAATTTCACTGTGTATCTTAACTATGTATGATCTATGACATTCAATTCTATGTAATAATCCTACTCCTAGCTTCCTGTTTATTAAAAGTTACATTATTTTGAGCTGGGGATTTAGCTCAGTGGTTCCAGCGTCTGCCTGGCAAGTGCAAGGTCCAGAGTTTCATCCCCGATACTGCATATCACAATGCCAGGCATGGTGGCTCACTCCTGTAATTCCAGCATTTGGAAGACAAAGGCAGGAGGATTGCTGTGAGTTCAAGGTTAACTTGGGCTACAAATAGTTCAGGGCAGCCTGAACCACAAAGCAAGATTCTGTCTCAGAAAACTAAAAAAAAAAAAAAAACTAAAAAAAAAAAAAGTTATTTCATTCCTTGCTTTCATCTACCATTTATTCTGATAAATTGCATGTTTCCTGTGCCTTGAAAAGTAATAAACACACTTGGTAGAATTCAACACTGAAGAGCACATGCAGAAAAATAAACTTTGTAGGAGGTAAACAAAAAATAATGAAAAGCTTTTCATTGTGCTGAGGTTTTGGAAAATATATCAAAAATAATTTTAGTAAGTTCTTCACCTCTACAAAGATGATTAATAAATGTTTACTCACTAGGAATTATGCATGTGTACCTGTAGCCATGATACACATAGGTATTGACAGGATTCTAATTATCACTAATTAATAAACATTAACTGATACAATTTGATGACCTATCAACTTTTCTGACTGTTGTTATTAATTGCTCAAGAAATCTTCTAGATATCTTGAAACTTCAGAAAACTCAAATTTTCATTTAATAACAAACATTTACAGTATAATGAAATGTCTCATCTTTGGATGTTGAGAACATAGATAGCAAGTAGAATGCTATAAGAGAAAAATGTAACATAGCTTAACAATCCAGGTAGTTTAGTAATTTATCATGTACTATAAGCACAAAAATAAAAGGTCTTAAAAAATCATGTCATGGGGCTGGAAAGCTAGCTTAGTGGTTCCGGTGCCTGCCTCGCAAGCGGAAGGTCCTGAGTTCGATCCCCGGTAACCACATATAATGCTGGGCATGGAGACACGCTCACCCACAATCAACACCGCATACCACAATGCCGGACGTGGTGGCTCACGCCTGTAATCCTAGCACTCGGGAGGCAGAGACAGGAGGATTGCTGAGTTCGCAGCGGCTTGCCTGGGCACCATAGTGAGCTCAGGGCCAGCCTGAACTACAAAAGCAAGACCCTGTCTCAAAAAAAAAAAAAAAAAAGTCATGTCATGGAGAAGGGACTACTTAGTTTTTTCCATGGCAGATTTTTATGGTGGGCTCTGTACTTATTCACTGAATAAATTCATGTTGGCCACTACTGTGTGCTGGGAGATTTGCTGGGAATTGGTTAATAGGACAGATAAGCTATCTACCTTCATTTATTATCTCTTTACACTAACTGTA
>PVIC010038627.1:0-17522 GCA_004025085.1 Thryonomys swinderianus
CCCTCCTCAGGGTCTCGAGTGGCTGGGTCATGGAGATGCTCAAATGTATCATCCCACTGGTTGCTGAGACCACAATCTCCACCAGGACCAGGACTGCATCTGTTTTGTTTTCTTTTTTTTTTTTTTTTTAACACAACAGGTATTTTTAGCCAACAAGTATTTTTGTTGACAACAAAATGAGTAAGTGCCCAAAACAAAGGACTAGCATGTGCCCACTCCAATCTTCCACGGTGCTCTGCCTCCAGGCGGCCATGCCGTAAGCATGGAACATGGTGGGCATATGTGTTCAGACGGCACTGTGGTCATTTCCCGAAAGGCCCTCTGCTTGAACACGGAAGATTCAGTCTCCTACTGACGGTTGATTTCCACTGCTGTCGATGAGGAAGTATTCACACAGGCCCGCCTGAGGGGGGCGCTCGCACAGTGCACCCTCAGTGCGGCCAGGGAAAGAGTAGCTTCGTCTTTGTTTTCCTGTCTGAGATGGAAATGGACTATTTATTAACCTGTACTGCCAGCATGGTGGTGGTGGTGGAATGAAGCTCAGGGAGGACTTTGCAGTAAGATCCAGAGCCCGCCAGAAGTGGGGTTCCTCCGAGAGGTGCCCAGGTAGGAGCCACAAAGGCCATGGGTTGTTTGGCCAGAAGGGTCAGAAATCATAGGCTTTATTCATGTTCTGCCATGTGTAGCATACTACTGGTAACATGTGTCAGTTCCCTCCCTAACAGGGGTGTACATGTATGTACTGGCAGCATCCAATCACGTACGTGATTTGTTTCATCCTTACATGAGATGGGAAACAGCAAACTCAGAGTAAAGCCTAGTCTGTGAAGCTGCCACTGGAACTGTCAGAATAGGAACACCTCTGCTCAGGGGCAGGGCCGAGCTGTTGCTTTGGGCAGACAGGAATCCAGAGGGGCCGAGGCCCAGAGGCTCGTGCCGATTCCAAGCACGAACTGTCTCTGGCTTCTCATCTAGAACTAAGACCACAAGCACGATGCTTCGCGCGCAGCTAGTTCCAGACTCAGACCACTCAGCACAGTGAGCAGCAACCATGTCCTGTACCCAAACAAAGCCACATCACCAGCTCGGTGGTATATCATGAGGACTGGATCACGGGAGGGGAGATCTTCCATACCCCCGAGTCCCAAGACAGATGCAGCCAGAGAAAGCGCGCATCATACTCTCTCCCTCGCCTGTCCACAGAAGCTCCACCTTTCCCTGGGTGACTCCACGTAAAGATGAGTTGTGAATACAATACAAGTTACCCGGGCCGACCTCACACCAGCAGTTTAATGACACATGTTGAACTGTAGTGATCATCATCACCTATTTCTCCTTTTCCTCCTTCTTCCACATTCTACAGTTTCCTTTTGTTCTATTTCTAGTTTCCAAATTGAGAATCTGTCTTACCTGCTAGAATTGAAATTCTGTACACTAAAGACTGACTCCAAAGTGCTTAAGCCTTGCTGGACCCCCTGCCCAGTCATCGTGCCAACAAACAGAAAGAGGCCCCGATTCAGATACGCAGGGCAACTCAGCCCTATGCGCATGCACACCACACAGCGTGAGCGCGAAATCCTGAACAGAGATTCCATCGCCACAGGTACTTAACTGAAAACTATGATGTGGAAAGAAAACAATTAAGTGGCTAAAGGATTACTGTGTACATCAATAAGCAGACGATAGAAAGTATGTTCACTGCTGGGTGAGATACTATGTCAACCTCACCATAGAAGAAAAATCCCAAGCAATCAAAGAAAAAGAGTCCCTGGGGAAGTTCAGGGGCCATTTCCTCTTCCGGTTGGAGAAGTGGCTCTGATTGATCTGTGAGCCTGGTTAGTAAAGTTCCAACCTGGGTACCACAATTACGGGCCCTGCCTGCCCCCTGGAAATAAGTGTCAGCAACAGGCACACAGATACCAGTGTGCCCACCACACCGGGGCACACGGAGCAGTGAGTTGTGAGTTCTGGGTGATGCCTACACCTCTCGGCCACCCGGGTTTCACCACCTTAATGTGCACCTGGTGGGTCTGCCAGCTCCTGTACTCGAAGCCCTATTCACTGATGACAAGCACCCGCAGAAGAGCAATTTCAGGCTTCAGAAGGAAAGCCAGCTTGAAAACAGTAGAAGATTCCACCGTGATGAAACCTTACATTTTACCAACTGATCTGCCAAAGCTTCCAAGGGCAAAGTTAAAAAATTACTGGCCAAATGAAAACGGATGTGACCACTGTGTAATTACAGGCCATCTGACTTGTAAACATGTCCCAGCCACACACTGCCACCTGCATTTTCCTTCCGCTCTTCCCACCCACCACCGAGTTTTCTGACAGTAAAGTGCAGAATGCTGAAATGAAATCTTAACTCTTACTTTCCTGCGTGGGGGGTGTTTTCCTTTTCCTCTTTCTTAGACCACAGCACCCCTGACGTATGCGGCCACAACTTGGAGGTATCTCCACAACATTCTTGTTCTTTGGCTTCTTTCTCAGTACGTCACCAAAACACCGCTCCTGCTGGCCCCACAATATTTATGGATAGCATCAATTTGAATGGACCCCACTTCATACTGCTGGTCTCGATCAAGGAAAAGGGGGAATCTCAAGTTATGCCTGCCAAACAAACTGCTTGAGTTATTAGGTTAATGGAAGATTCACCTGCCCCTTGCTAGCTATAGCGTGTACTTGGGTAAACATCTTAGCTGTACTGACCTAGTTACAACCAGCCCTCGGGAACTGGATGTGTTTATAAGTTAAGGGTCCTCTGTAGGATGACATGAGTTTAGCTCAGGTCGATAAAAATCAGTGGAAGTCATGGGCCAGAGGGTTAGCTCAGTGGTTCCGGCAATCCTCCTGTCTCTGCCTCCCGAGTGCTGGGATTACAGGTGTGAGCCACCACGCCCAGCTCTACCTCATTCTTTATAATAGATACATAATATTTTACCTCAAGAATATACCAGTTTTTAGATCAGTCCCTATTCTTTCCACTTTTATTTACCCTATCATAAGTATATACACATACAGTCTGAGATGGAAGCTAATACCAAATATTGTATCTTCTGCTGTATATGATTTCCAACTTGTTTTATGAAACAAAAAAAACTAACATTAAATTGCATCATAAAAATTGAGTAAAATCTATTGAGTAAAAAATAAATGGCACAGTAACAAGAAGGGAGCCAAGAGCTGTGATTTGGCTAAAAAATGGAATCTATGCCCTTGTCCTGTGAGGTCAGTAGTTCAAATTTAGCCCAAGTCAGGAGTGATAAAATACACACTGGAGACCTGACCCCAATCCAGGCATCGCCAACAGTCTACCAACCTTGGCAGACTGTTTCAGCACATGGCAAGCCAGGGACCTCCCGTGACCCAGGCCACGCTGACTGTCCGTGCCCTGGGTTCCAGGTGAGCGAAAAGACCGCCCAGACCAGCTGCTGCAGGGCGATGGTGTGGACAGCTGATGGCACCAATCTTACTTCCTCCTGCCACTGGCAACTCCCACCTGCCCGCCTGGCATCCTAAAAGTCTTAAGGGCCTCATAGGGCCTTTGGCCCATGTGTCTACAGTTCTTATTTTCACTTCTGCTTGAGCCAAATGGAACAGGGTAAAATAGGCCAGCGCCTACTGTACCCCTTTCTCTTAACTTTAGGGGTCTGAATTAGTTTTTTCCTCCACAATAACTTGGACAGAAAGGACTTAAATGCCCCTCGCTGGAAATAGATCAATCAGTGTAGCATGCTGCAGGGAAACTCTTTACGAAGCCCCAGGAAGAGAAGCCAGGGAGGCTTGGAAACTTGACACCGCACGGAGTACAACTTACAGAGACAACAAGTGACTGCCAAACACCAGGGAAACACAACCGGAACACCAGGGAAACACAACCGAAGGTTTTCTGTACTTCCGGGATACATTCTAGAGGCCTCGGCCTCCCTCCGGAGAAAGGCCCTTTCGTCAGATTCAAGTCTCAGTAAAACTGTCAATTATGTGGCAAAGTCAAGCTCCAAGAAGCCTCAGTAGGTGCAGAGAAAAGCAGATTTAAAAACTTCACCCATGGGGCAGGGGATTTAGCTCAAGTGGCACCGCACCAACCTCGGACGCACAAGAGCCCGAGTTCGATCCCCGGTACCACAGAAACAAGAAAACACCCAGAATGGACATCCCTGAAAGTGTGCGGCCTTCTCTATGGCAGTGGCTGAGGGGGACACCTGGCTAATAAGAGGAAGGGGACGAGGAGGACATCGAGTGTGTCGCTGGCGGCTGCCGGGGGCCTGGGGGGAGGCCTTCCCATTTGCAGCTGCAGCTGGAACCCATCCGCTCAGCCAGCAGCCCGGGCTCCGGGTTCCCAAGAGCAGGGCCTGCTGCCAGAGAGGGAACGCCAACCACCTCAACCCGCCGCGACACGAGGCTCTGAGGAGGAGGCCTTATCTCTCCGTATTCAATTCATGTTTTCTGAGAACCCACAAGATTCATCATACTGAAGAGACATTTCACGGCTCATGGGAAAGTCTGCGGTCTCACCCCTCAAGGCAATCGCTTGGAAGTTTGAGTAAAGCTGACTCACAGTCTGGATTCCAAAGTATTCACCCACAGTGAAGTGAAAGAAACTACCTGCTGAAGCCTGGCAACACCCGCTGGGTCACACGGCTGCCGCTAGCTGGCTGATGGGCCTCCGCCATCTTTGGGATCGTCTCTGTCCGCACCGAACTCCTGGCCCAGGCCCGGCTTCCTGACCGAGTGCCTCTTTCCTGGCATCCTCCCTCTGTGTGTCCGGACCCCGGACTCGCTCCTCTTGTGCGGATCGTGCCCACCGCCCCTGCCACTTCTCTCTTAGGGTCCTTTCCTCCGGGGCGCCCCGCCCCCACCTTCCCAGAATCGCTTCCCTGCCTGCTGTCCCACGGCACACAGGCCGGGCCCTGCGTTCTCCCGCTTAGCCACCTTTGCTCGATCCTGTATTTCCATCGTGGGGAATCCAACGTCCTCCAGCACACCGTGCTCGTGCTCTCCAGGGTCCCTCCCTACCGCGGGGTGGCGCTGTGTGAGACACGGGCTTTTCGCCCTCCCAGATCACAATCCCGTGACGGCAAATCTTTCAGAGCTTTCAGTGACAACAGTGAGCTGCGGCGCACGTGCCACAGGTCTGCACCCCCTGCTGGGGCTCCTGTGTCTCTGTATTCCCCCCTCCCCCACTGATCTCAGGCTCACCTATTACACTTCTGTTCTCAGCCCACAGCAAACCCAGGCCTCACTACCACGAGTGCTGGACTGTCAGCATCCGCTTTAACACTGCTCCCTCTCCCAGACCTCTGCCCTACTGTAAGAGACCGGGGGGCAAAGTCCCCGCTCCCGTGGAGGCACAGAGGCCGCTCCAGAGTGGTGACTCACCAAGAGCCGCACGACCTGACTCGGTGACCCTCTGAGTGAGGCACCCGCCTGCGCTCCCGCCTGGGTCACAAGGCGGCTACGGAAGCAAGTGATTCGCGGGAAAGCACTCTGGGGACCATCAAGTCTGGCAAATACACAGAGAGAACCATCACTTCCAGCAGGCAGACTCGGGTGCCACGCTGGACGGCTTCACCCGGGCCAGCAGCAGCTGAAGGACAGTGTCCTGCCTGACCCTGTCTCTGCCAGCACGTCACGCTGTGATCATCTGCGCCACGTGGAGACCCCGTCTAGTCTCTGCACAACTACGGTGCCTGAGGCCCCAAAGGAGCTTCACAAGGGGCAAATAAATGCATATGTAAGTGAACAAAAGAGCCAACCAAACAAGGAACAAATACAACATGAAACGGGATGAGGGCGCCTGATACGAACGCAAGTCAGAAGGACTTCAGGGGGTCCTGCGCCCCGGGACTCACCGGTAGGGCTCCATGGTCCGGACGCCGTAGAACAGCGCCTCCTCCAGCAGGCCGAGGTTGATGCAGGCGTCCATGGCACAGTCGAGCACCTTCAGCTGGTAGATGTTGATGTCGGGAAGCCGTTCAGAGTTGCTGCTTATGATCGACTGGCACATGGCCAGAACCTGTTCCCACTCTGTTATTAACCCTCGTTAAGGATTCATTGTCTTCATCAGGAAAACACACAAGTAAAAGGAGAGTCTTAGAAAGGCTGAAGAGCTCGCAGGCACAGGAGGGAAGGAAGCACCCATTATTATGCACAGATGAGCTGCCTGAAAACATACTTGAGAAACAAAAACGTGTAAGTGGCATCTCAGTGAAGTAAATTCTGTTTATATTAACAAACCGTCTTCTAACCAGGCCTGTGCTTGGGGAAATGAAATCTTCCAAAGAACCACTCTCTCTTCACTCTTGTACACGTTTTCTCTTTAAACCTAGTCATAAAATGAAGGAACCAGTTCAGTATAGTGAAGATTTACTTCCATTTCAAATTATTTATCCTGTTTGCTTGTTTAAAAACTGATCTGGGGCTGGAGATTTATCTCAGTGGACCTAGCAGGCACAAGGTCCCTGGTTCGATCCCCAGTAACTGCATATAACAATACCAGGTGTGTGACTCACATCTACAGGCAATCAGTACCACATACCACAGTGCAGGGTATGGTGGCTCATGCCTGTAAACCCAGCACTCGGGAGGCAGAGGCAGGAGGATTGCTGAGTTCCAGGCTTGCCTGGTCTACACTGTGAGGTCAGGGCCAGCCTGAACTACAAAAAGTGAGGTGCTCTTTCAAAAAAAAAAAAAAACTGATTTGAAATTCAAGAAGTTTTAGAGAGATTCCTTTTGCAGGAGGAAGGGAAATATGTTCAGTTCTATGTCAGTTTAGGCTTTGGGAATTCATGAAGCTAAAAGTGCACACAACCTATGGGCTCACACTGCGGAAAGTAATTTGAAGAATTTCATTTCTACTGAATATTGTATTTGATTTTTTCAAATTATAAAGCAAAAGTTGACCAAACGAAGGTATTATTTTAGGCCCTTAAATATGACGAACATGGCTGCATATAAAGCAAGAGGAAATGATAGTTAGAAAAATGAGAAAGCTCACTGTCTCCTTCTTAGTAATACGGACCTCTTCATTCACTGTGAATCAGTAGCTCAATATCACGGAGCCTGTGTGTGACCTCACTTTTCTTTTTCTTTCTCTGCACTATGAGGGATCAAACTCAGGACCCTGTGCTTGCCAGGCAGGCCCAGAATCACTAAGATAAACCCCCAGCTCTTTCTTGTTTAAGAGGTGGAGTTTTGCTGTACTGACCAGGTTGGTTTCTAACTCATGGACTCAAATGATCATCCTGCCTCAGTCTCCAGAGTAGCTGGGATGACAGGTCAACACCACTGTGACTTTTAACCTCACTTTTTAGGCCCTTGAAGGGGCAGTCAGAAGACCAGAAGCTGGCGTGCGGAGGGCGTCCACCTCCCAAGCACAGCGGGGGCCCTGCGGGACCCTGGACCCCGCAGAGCCTCCGCACGCTGCTCTCCACTGGCTGGGTGGAGCCTGGGAGGATGCTGGACCAGGATCGGCCTTTTCCTCCCGGCCCACCGCCACGTCATGCAGCTCCACACACACATCTGCTTTCGTGGGCTGGCTGCCAGTTATGGGGAAATGTCTGAAGACTTCAGACAGAGCAGAAATGGCACGTCCTTTGGTCACACAGAAACCTGAATTCAAATCTTAGCTCGTTCTGTCATTTGTCAGATTTGAGGTTCTGAGAGCACAGCGCTTTGAGATAGGTTAGAAATTTAAAAAATGCCTGTCACAGTAAGAAACAAGGCACTACTGCACATAGAATGCAAATACTCGGTGTTCTACATTAACTAGGCAGGGCTCCGGGTGTCATTCAGTTCCGTGCACAGAGCACGTGTTGCACACACACCAGGGCTTCCTCCTTGCTTCTTCCTTTTGGAGCAAATGCAGATTTCAGGAAAAGGGGGTAGTGGACCCGACTTGACGGAAATCCCACAACCTGCCCTTCATTCCCATGTGACTCAGTCTCCCCACAGCCCAGTGCTCACCTCTTCCCCCCAACTCAGGCCCTCTCTACTCCTCTAACACAGCGACTCCTGCCCCCCCTGTACAATACCCCCATATCCCTTTCTCCACAAAATCTACCTTTCCGGTGCCTGTCCCTCCAGAGTACTACTTTCCAAAATGCTGAGAAAATTAGCAAACCCTATCAGGCCACTTGTGTGAGCAAGGCCTTTAACTTCATACATCCTCACGGGGAATACATTTCCCCTCAGCAGGGGCAAAACGCCTCACCCTAAAGCATGACTTTCTTGGCAAGGAGTTCGAGCCCCAGACACTCCTGTTATCCAGGATGAGCCCTGGTTCTCAGGAGTTGACTTCGGTCCCTGAAAGGGTCCATTCATGGAAAAAAGTGGGTTGGTGATTTTCTTGTGCAGTCACCTAACACAGATGTTTAAAGTGTACTGAATTCACCCTCCAGCGGCGGGAGGATGTGGTGTCTTAGGCAGTGCACCGATTTTGTAACAGATTTCTGGCGTAACCTCTGCGGTTTTGCATTCCAAGAGAGGTGTCTGATGTACGGTCAGGAGGAATGGCTGTCTCTCACACAGTGCCAGACACTTCCGTGGTAAGGACTGCACGTTATTTTAACATCGTATTGTTTAACCCCCACTTTTGTCTACTCATTTCTACGTACTGCAACTCATTCTAAAGAGGTTTGAGACGACACGACTTAGAAGTTGGAACCAGATGAGATGTCCTGCAGCTACGCATAGGAACATGCCCACTGTGCCCTGCGCAAGTTGGGGAGGGCTCCATGCCAATTTCCCTTCACAACATTGGCAGCCATCTCCTGGCAAACAAGGAGAAACCTCTCCTGTGAAACACCCAAGTGAATGAGAGAAAACTGAGTGATTTTAACTAACAGGCTTTTCCCCAAAGCTACTACAGACGTGTATTTGCACAAGGATTTAGTCCTTGGCATCTGTGTGGTATTCACTGCCAGTCACTGTTCTGTGGAGGGAAGAGCTCTGGGCTGAAGCGGGCCCGGAGAGCCAGCCATAGCAAACAGATCACCATGGGCAGGAGAGATAACCTTTTTTTCTGATTACTTTCAAGTGACTAAAAGAGGATTAGGGGAAAAAAGAAAAGGGAGCAAAGTCAGTTCACCTGGGACTTAATGAACTTGTTGAGACTCAGACTGTCAGAACACAGAGCTCCCGCAGACGTCCTCATTGAGTCCCCTGCTTAGAATCATCCCGGGGTCCCCACTCACTAAAATCCCAGCCTGCGCGTGGCACTAGGCCTTGCTTCTTATATCCAAGAGCTGAAAACTCTTTGATGCCTCTAGTAGGCAAAGTAGGCATTGTATCATCCAGCTCTATCACTCTAATGAAATACCAGATACAGGCAGCTTAAGAAACAAAGGCAGTTTCTTTTAGCCATGCCCCTGGACGTTCTCATAAAGGCATGGGCAGCAAAGGCAGGAGCACATGTCAGAGTGCTCATACCTCCAGGCAGGGAGCCCAGAGACAATGAGACAGGAAGATCTAGAAATTTCCTTCAAGCGCATAACCCCAGTGACTTTAAGGACTTCTTACCTGGCTCTAGCTCTGAAAGTCCACAGAAGCTTCTACCACTGCTAGTCTAGGGATTAAGCCTTTCACAAGGATCTTTGGGTGACACTCATCCAAATGGCAGCATGTGTTGGACTGTATCTTCTAACAGCATGAGTTGCGAGTGTGGGACTGTATCTTCTAACTTCTGCCTGGGTCAAAGGGTGGATTATGATCAACAAGGTGCCTACGCAGTCAGTTATGGGAAAAACTTTGTACAGCTGAGACTTAACTGTGGCTAGATCATTCATAGACCCTAAAACCACCACCTACGGGGTCACAGGGGAGTCACATCCTCAGGGGAAGGGCCCTGTACGCCACATACACGGACCTCTTGCTGCCAGAGCTACTTCCCCACTGTCTTCCTTCTCATCTACACAGCGGTTTCCACATGTTTCCTTGGCTCTGGATGCTTTCCAGGAAGCTTCTTTCAACTTTCCTACATCCTTCTCAGTGTGTCCTAACCCAAGGTGAATATAAAATTCCAGTTAAGGCTAGATCGATGCTATTGCCTTTCTCAGTTTATATTCTGCATTTCTCTGAATACATCCTAAGATCACAGTCATCATTTGGAGGATTGTATCAGTCTTATATTTTATTAAATTTTGCTGTTTAATCAAAGCTCTAAAATTTGTTCACATGTTCTGCTGCTTAGCTTTGTACTTATTTTTACACATGGATGTTGTGACCTAAATTGAAGATTCTGTATAAGCGCTTATCAAATTTCATCTTTTGCAGCTCAGACACCAATCTTGCAGGAGTCTTTTGAACTCCTATCTTCCCAATTCTTCTATCTTTTTTTATCTATATATCTTTGGACATCTGATAAACCTGTACTCTGAATCTTTATTCAAAGTGTTACAGTTTACAACTAAAATGTCCTCCAAAAGTCTTACTGTGTCAGAGGAGGCTATTTGACCATGGGGGGGGGGTTAATTCCCTGGTGAGTAGCTGAATGTGCTCTTCAGGTGGAGCCTGGTGGGAAGAGGCGAGTCCCTGGGGCATAGCCCTGGGTTTTCTCCTTCTCTGTTCCTCCATTCCCTTTGTCTCTTGGCCATCACAGGATCAGTTTTCCTCCACTAGGTCCTTCCATCTGTCCAATCCTGCCTAAAAGCTGGCCAAACGCAGACCAAATCCACTGAAACCAAGTCAAAATATACTTCTCATGTGAGTTGTGAGTGGCAGGTACTTTGTTCTGAGTGGATAGCTGACACAAGGTACTGAATCAGAGGCTGAAGAGGCCTGATTAGAACAAAGCGGTCCAGAGTGACAGTGATCCAATTGGTATCATGCTTTCAATAGAGCTATTTGACCATTTAGCTGGACACCTGGTTCTGCTAGGATCTAGTATACAATTTCTATTCTTCCTTGTAGATCCTTTTATGAGATTCAGACAAATTTTACTAAGGAAAACATGACTCTGTGGATGTATTTTCTCTTAGTGAATCTATCCCGGTGATCACAGTTTTCCTTTCTATTCCTCAGTCAATGATCACCAAATTTTCAGTAAAACTGTTAATTAAAAAAAGAAAACTTAGTGGACTGTAATTTCTGAAATTGTGTACTTTACCTTTAAAGTAGAAACGTCCACAGAGCTATCTTTCCTGTCCTTTACAATGATTTTTAAAATATTATTTGCTGTTTAGAAACCTCATCTGCAGAATTTCTTTTTCCCGGGGAAATAAGCCAAACATCTGATGATCTCTTGTAATCCTTTTTCATTCTTCTATCTTTCTTATCTGTGTTTTTCATCACCTTTTTGCTGAGGTGATAGTCTCTATTGGGAGTGACCTCACACACTCAGCTTTTACCTGTCCAATCTTTTCCTCGATTTGGGACACTTTTATGTAGTAAAACATCACTGGAGGTTCCTAGGTGACTTCCATCAAATGCTCTCCTTTCTCTGAACTCGGACCCACTTCAAGAAAATGTATTATGCAGCAACTCCCACTGATGCTTGGTCATGCCCGAACGCACTCCACATCTTCTAGGTGTGAGGGTCAATGGTATCATAAAGACTCTAAACCATTCTTCCCTAGAGATGAAGGTGGTTATAGGAGACAAAGAATCTTACATGTATATTACAAATAAAGAGCCCCCTACTTACTTTCGTACTCTTACAGGCCATGCTATCTAGTGATGCTACAGTATTCATGGTGATTGACTACACTCTTCCCCAGCCCATTCCCTAAAAAGCCTAGGATGCTGTTTTCAGAAAGTGTCATGGATGCTAAATTAGTATGGGATTTCTTATGCCAGGAGCAGGAATTTCATTTGGGTTCTAAATTATGACCAGTTCTGGGCTGGACCCAGAGATGCCATATGTGGCCATCAGACAGAATGAACCTTACAGAGAAATTGAATCTCACCCTTGGCCTAATTAACATCAAGCTTCAAACACTAAAGACTTCCAAGAGTCCAACTCCACTTACAGGGCAAAGGATACTCCAATGTGCCTTCAGTTCTTCGATTTTTTTCAGGGATTCTTGCACTCCTTTCCATACTTGCTCATCACCAGTTAGCATATCAGCATCCTGTTCAGGTCAAAAGAAAAGGAAATAACAGAGTTAAAAAGTGGCCAAAGAACATATAAACATTTCTACAAAATATAAATAAATACAAACAGCTTACAATCACATGACTGAACATCTTTTCTTGACTGAACATTGCAGCTTGAGTGAAATGCTCATATACTTCTGGTGGCAATGCAAAACTGTCTTTGAAAGGCAATGTTTTCAGTTCCTCAAAAGATAAGATGTAAAACTACCACATTACCTACTAGGGTCCCTAAATCGACAATTCTACTCCTACACACAGAACCAAGATAAATGAAAACAGGTTTAAAAAGACACTAGTACACAAAACACTCACACTTCATTATTGGGAAAAAGTGGAAATAACTCAAATGTCTATCAACTACTGAATGGATAAATAAAATATCCATGCAATGGAATATTCAACAATAAAATTCATGAAGTGCCAGTACATGCTGCAACATGGATGAATGTTGAAAACATTATGCTAAGTGAAAGAAGTCCATTTTTAAAAGACCACATATTGTCTCATTTCATTGATATGAAATGTACATAACAGGCAAATCCATGGTTGCCTAATGTTAGGGTCATGGGGGAAATTGGTGAATGGTCACTAGGGGGTAAAGATGGCTTCTTGGGATGATGATATTCTAAAACTGACAGTGATATTGGCTGCACAACTCTAAAGGGATTTAAAAGCGCTACATTGTACACTGAATTGACTGAACTATATCATATGTGAATTATATATCAGTAAAGCTATTATTTTTAAAAGAAGACAAATAATATTCATAATTACTTGTTAAGATGCCTTCAGATTAATGTTAACCAAATATAGCATCGTTAACCAAGGTAGGATAAAAATGGATACAATTATACTCAGGTGAATTCTGACTTCTGTAAAAGCTAAAGACAAAAAACCTGATTATCCTAAAGGAAATCAAAATAATTTTCAAGCTGCTTTGTAATAAACACTTGCTCTCCCATTTAGTAAGCAGGTTCTCTTCCTGTTTGCTAGTATATCCCTAATATCTAAGCACAACTGTAGATGGTAGGTGTTCAGTGTCTGTGAATGAATGTCAGAAAACCATGCGTGTGGCATAGCACAGCACTGGTGGCTTTAATATTGTTTCACTGCAATTGTCTACAGCTCCCTCATGTGTGTAAGATCATTCCCTAGGTGGTAACACAGGCAGTGATTAAGCACAGTCCACCAACTCAGGCCAAAAGAGTATACAGTCTTTAGGATACTGAAAAATGGTAACAAAACTAACAGAAATTAAAGCTGATTTTTCTTTTTTTACCACCATGCAACAATTCTAAGCAATTTAGAGGCAAAATATTCTTTCCTTCCAGGTCAGAGGGCAACTTCCATTCCCCTCCCTTATATATCATGAATCAAACTCTGAACTTAAAAGCTAGATTCAGAGCTATTACATAACCCGCTTAGAAATCAGAACTGTGTAGCCAACATTTAAACCCAGGTCTACTCGATTCTATAAGCCTGTGTTCTTGGCTTATCAACTCCGCTTTCCATAAACACCATTACAGCCGCTTCAGCATGTTCAGCAAGTACCCCTCAGGCGAGCAGGATGAGATCAGGGCCAGAGCACAGTGATTTCATAGGGGAATCACACTCACAACTAAATCTGCCACCAGCAAATAGAATCTGGTTAGCTGCTCTTTGGGGCTCACACTAAGCCTTTATGTACTTAACAGAAGAGCAGGCAGGCTTTGAAATTGCTTTCAAACATTCAGCAACAGCAGTGACCAGCGGACTTTGTACTGCAGCTGGACAAAGCCACACTTTTAACTATCAGCCTCCTGGAGGGTTCACTATGGTAAATGTTTCTTACTCTTGGCCCTAGTTTGCCTCACACTCGGGCCTTCTGGACCCCTGTGACCCTCAATGCCGCCGCCTAAAGCCTGCAGTGCTGTGTGTC
The DNA here is from genome assembly GCA_004025085.1 of Thryonomys swinderianus. Taxonomy (NCBI): domain Eukaryota; kingdom Metazoa; phylum Chordata; class Mammalia; order Rodentia; family Thryonomyidae; genus Thryonomys; species Thryonomys swinderianus. The sequence continues at coordinate 14,012 of PVIC010038627.1, forward strand.
TCCTGAAGGCGAACTGTGCAGTCACGTGTCACTAAGTAGGACAGGAGCACATACATAAACAAAAAAATCTACCTAGGCAAATGTAAGTCTTCCGTGTTTTAAATTTGCAAGTATGAATAAATTAATATGGTCTTTTTCACAGTGCCTGAGTTATAAAATTAGTGTGTGTCCTTGTTTCTGTTATCCAAAGACATCATAAAAGACAAAGTTATTTAGGACAAAAACATTCTCTTTGAACTTCAGCTTTCCCACTGTAAAAGATATTTGCCTTCAGAAAGTGAAAAACATTTGCTTTACACTACTTTTGATGTTTAAAAAATATGTATTGTGGGCCAGAGCGCAGCTCAGTAGGAGAGCACTTGCCCCGCCCCGCGCCCCGCTGGTGCTCTAGGCCCCGCCCCCGCCCCGCCCCGCCCCACCAGGAGCCTGTGCTCTACACTCTAGAGGCTGCTGCGCTCCTTCCACTTGCACGCTAGAGAGTTCGCAGCGCTCAGCCCATGTGGCGCCATCTCTGGCGATCACCCCGCACAGCTCTGGAGACGTCCTTAACCGACCAGGCTTTGGGGTTTCTTTGGTACAAGGGAACAGACCAGGCGGGCACACACCGCTGAGCTACATTCCCAGCCCAGCTAGTCTCTGAAAGAGTAAAAGCACATGTGCATTTTTTTTTCTTTTCAAATCATGTATAGAGTGGGGGAGGGGTTGAGATATGGGTAAAAATGAAAAAAAAAAATCATTTAAGAAGACAGTGCTTCGGCTGGTATCGTCAAATAGCCCAAGAGGATCTTTTTACTTTCTTTCTACCACTTGTAGTGCAACTGAAAGTTGCATATATCTCGAGATGAAATGAATGAATGCATGAATGAATGAGGGGAAAAAGAAAAGAGTAAAAGCGTAGAAACAACTCACTTCAGGCCACACGGCGCCAGCTGTTTTCGGGAGACCTCTAATTCTGCTGGGACTGTGTGGGACTGCCCCGAGCCACTGCATACCTCTCACACCGAGCTGTCACCAATCGTCTACTGGGCTGTTGCGCCCACTAGCCTGTCCCAGCTCTCTGAGGGCCCTTGGTCTACTCACATCTGTATACCCAACACAAGTAAGTTGTTACAAACAAGTAAGTTGTTTACTTAACGGCTGGAGACTGAATGAAGTAGAGAAGTGATCTTCTGCAAACCACAGGTAACAAAAATCACAGAATGGAACACCTTAAGTCCTCAATGAGAACCCTAATCCAGGGCATTAAGGTTGCTCTTTTCATATCACACTTCCACCTTAACCCCTTTCTAATGTTATAACATCATGATGATGATGTCGGAAAAGGGTATGTTCCCACTGTGGCTGTGATAATTGTCAAATACCCAGATACAGGTCACAATTTAGCACCCCAGTGTGATCCCCTGCCCCAGCACAGGATCCCATGCTAACTCGGGATCCATGACACTTCTGAAAACAGCATCAAAGGCTTTTCAGGGAATGGAGGCAGCACTGGAATCTTCTACTACATCAAACATCTTCCTAAGTCTCCTGTGACTCTGGCCAACAGGTCCCAGCTCCATCTATTTTGGACAGAGCAGTGCAGTATCTATACCCCCTAACATTACCTGCTGAGTCTCAGGGACAATTTATTTAACTGTAAAAATAAATAAGAGATGACGTGAGATAGCCTCATCACCATATAGAAGGGTGTCAGTCACCACGAGTAAATTCAATTGACCAAATGTTTCCTTTGGGTTTCAGAACAGAAAGTGTATCTGCCAGGTATCATTGGTTACTGTGGAAATACTCATTTCTTCAGTAGGTTAAGGCTGAAATCCAGCAAGCTTGATTAAGCATATCCTTGGGAAAGTGACCAGTGGCTCCGTCAGGCTGAGCATCAGATATGCCCATCCGACCCACCTTGCACTCTAACAGATGTGCTCCTCTGGCTCACAAGTGTTTGACATGGAAAGCTCTTACACTGGGCTCATTTCAGATGGTTCTTATTAAAAGGAAAAGGAAAATGAGAAAGACAACCTGTTTTCTAATGCTTCCTGTTACCCAATCCTTGTGCAAACTAGATTGGATTAGAAAAAGTAGAGTGTAGATAGAATGGGAAATAAAATTAATGAAGATTTATAAACTTTTCCAGTAATTCAATAGTTGTAGTACTGTAAAGAGTATAACAATGTTCAAATATACTGTGTACACTTTGGGGAGAGATTGGGAAGTCGTCAAACTCAAAATTGAGGAAAATTAATTTGGAAGATCTTTGACTATAATACTCTGGTCCCGAGAACTAATAGACTAATGTTTGACACCATTCAGAATCTTTATGATTAACAGGAAACATCCCTACTGGACCCAGTTTCCACTTTCTTTTAAAAAACAAATGAGTGTAGTTCAAATTTAACTTGAGGAGAAAATGACTCTTTCACAAACAGGAAAAACAGTAAGAAGATTGTTCACTATTGTACCAACCACAAACCTGCCAAAGGACATGATGGACATTACGGGCTGGAGAAGAAGGCAAAGGAATGGTTTCTACTTGAAGCATGATCAAATTATTTTATGTTCTAATTACCAAATAATGAGCAAATATACACCATAATTAGGAGACCTTGGTGAGAGGAACGCTGGGTAGAGAGTAGAGTTGAATCCTTGCTCTGAAGTTGTGATCTTGGTAAGTCACTTAACTTCCGAATCCTCAGCGTAGCTACACTTTCTAACCCTTCCCTTTGCACTCTCTACAATCACCAAAGTCACGAATGCGTATGAGCTGCACTTTCAGCCTCCATCCCGGAGGGCAAAGGTCCACGAGAGGCGGATGAGAGTCAGCTCTACTTGGGAGGAAGAAGAAAAACAGGCTTCTCATAGTGGGGGAGGGACCACATTACGGTGTAGTCAGCAATTAACTGGCCCTCCCCAAGGCCAGGGAATGGAGGGAGCACTCCGTTCCGTGCCCAAGACCCCATTCCCTCTCCCTGGAAGGCTCTTCCTCAACTTAGTCATTCAAGCAAACTCACCCAGCAGGAACCAGACCTAAACGGCTCCAGTGTCTAAGGCACAATCCTGTGTGCATTTTCCACTACGTGCCAGGACGCCTGCCTCACTGTTCTCTGATGGTGAGTCTAACCCGCGTGAACAAAAAGGATATGACTCAGGTGCTCTCCTCAGTTCGCAGTTACAAAGGCTTGCAAAGGTTACCTTTTCACCAGGTTCAAAAGCTTGTGAGATCTCAGCATCTACAGCAAACGTTCACAGGCAGGATGCTCAGCGTTCTGAGCTCTGGGCCCAAGCGGTGACCAGTCCCTGGAGACCCCGTTCTCTTCTCCTCCTCCCTTACCATCTCCTGGCCTGGGGAGCCCGGGCACATGCCTCCTTCTCACTGTGCAGAGCATTCCTTGGCCGGCCGGTCTTGCCATCACCTTGGGTCCAGATCAGGACCCCTTGGGCACGTGGGTCTGTCTCAGTCACGTTCTCACTGCTGGGACAAGAGACCCAACAGCCCTAAGTTTTTTTTTTTTTTTTT
>PVIC010038628.1:0-17508 GCA_004025085.1 Thryonomys swinderianus
CTAGAAGATTTTCCACGTTAGGATCCTTCCCAGGATCCCGGATAGCATGGCTCATAATGGTCATAATGGAGAAGCTACATAACCTTGTTATACATTTTTTCTACTGTTTAAATGAAGGAAATAATATATAGCATGAATATAATCTATACTCATATTTTTAGCAACATAAAGGTGAAATGTTAGCCACCCATGACCTTGAGTTCTCTATTTCTACAAATTAATACTATGAATTAAAATACTGCAAAATTCATTTCTCCCTTCCTAAAATAATTTTATAAGGGTATCTGCTTTACATAACCCAATTGGAGTGGGCTGAAAGCGCAGCTCTCCTAGGACCAGGCTAGTTCTCTTCTGCCTTGTGGTCTGGGATCCACTGCTGCGCTCCGGCCCTGAGGCTGGGTGAAGCATCACACAGGGAAGGATTTAGCTGCTGACTTATTTTGAACAAAGAGAACCTCTTTTAGGTTACCAATATGTAAATAAGTTAAGCATAAAATACTTATACATTTTATACTATAATATTTTAGTAGTTCAGAAATTGCATGTTCTAATAATACATGACAATAGAATGTTCCTATCCTAAAAAAAAAATTTCAATTGTTCTGATACAGAGGCCACTTACAGTATTTTATCTGTTACAGGTAAATTGTTTTCATTGTTTACCTCTTATCCTGAGGTCTTGATTTTAATGAAATAAGGGATTATATACTGAATACCATGTAGAATTCTTAATATATTGCCCTTCTTTCAAAAGCAATTACTGATTTTATTAGAGTGATTTCAGCTAATTATACAGGAACTGTGCCAATCATTTAAAAAGTCATTAGTGCTCAAATATTAGCAATCATTAATTACTTTGCATATACTAGCTGTCCAATTTTATTTAATTTACATGCCTTTTTGGCTCACTAATATATTTGATATATTGAAGTTGATTTTTTTATATGATATGAAGAAGACAGTCAATAAGGTAAAGAAAGCTTTTAGTGGACCGGAGGGTTAGCTCAGTGGTTCCAGGGCCTGCCTCGCAAGTGCAAGGTCCTGAGTTCGATCCCCAGAAACCACATACAATGCTGGGCATGGAGACTCACGCCCACCAGCTATCAATAGCACATACCACAGTGCCAGGCATGGTGGCTCACGCCTGTAATCCCAGCACTTGGGAGGCAGAGACAGGAGGATTGCAGAGTTTGAAGCTTGCCTAGGCTACATAGTGAGCTCAGAGTCAGCCTGAACTACAAAGCGAGATGCTGTCTCAAAAATAAATAAATAAATAAATAAATAAAGATAAAGAAAGCTTTTAGTATTTCCCAGAAATACCTACACTACAATCTGGAGTGAACCAATAAAAGGAAGAAAATTATATTTGTAATTTCCAGAGTATATAATTTTAAAGATGAAACATATTTTGAATATAATTGTATCTGCAGTGAAAATGGTCCAGAAGTTATATGCTTTGCTTAGTTTGGTTTATCTTGTATTGCATATTTGTGCTTTCTGTATGCTATAGTGTTACACATTATGCACAATCCTAATATTTTAAAGAAAATTTTAAAATAACAGTAAAGATCACAGATAGTTGAGATCATTGAGTTTCCCCATAATGAAAAGTTTATAAACTATAATCTTGGTTCTTGGTTTGTATTTTTATTTACACTTTCATTAGTCACTGCTTATGAGCAAGATAACAGCATTTAGCTAAACTAACAATTTGGAAATGTTCTTTGACATATGACATACACTTTAATGTTCAAATGATGAAACATACTGACTCCTCACTTGTATGCATTATAATAAAATTGATATACATTGTAGAAATAGATTCAAGTACAATTAATTAAATCAGTTTTAGTATCTTTATAGTATACTATTTCAGCTACTCACAATATATAATGTTTAATGAAAATAATAGAATAAAAGATGCATACTTTAGTGTGGAATTTTCACTAAAAATGATGGTAAAATGAAAGAAGGTAAAAATGTCTTTGGTAATAGAATTTTGATAACTTTAATGCTTCCAAATTATGGAGATATAACATATTGTCTATGGAGTAAAACAGTTTATGATCTCAGTGCTCAAAATAATTACATATCTTAATTAGTCCTAGTGAAGTCTTATCCTCAATTAAAAACAATACCAATCATTTATATTCTAGTTCTATATCAAGAAACGAACAGAGAAACAGCTTGGAAGAATTAAGGATTTTCTGTAAGGTTTTCCCAAGTCCTGTTAATGATGGAAGTGAAAGAAAGCAACCTGTTTCAGTGCAGCTTGTTCATGACTTCTTTGCAAATTCATGATTATGCAAAGTTTTTCTCTGCAGGGAAGACTGCTTTTTAAACTGTCTCTGCTGTAACCGGTGCAGATGTTAATCGGTAAAATCCCCCTGTGGAATGATAAAGTCAGTACAACATGTTTTCAAATTTAACACACTAACATTTAATTAGATCAGTGAAAATGCTTTGAAACTCACAATTCTGGTTATTTTCATACTCCCTGCTCAATTAGACATTGTCTGTATGAAGTTGAGACCATCCCTCTTGCAGTACATTTAATTATTGCCTTTATTGTGCGAACGCCATAATGAAATTCTCAGGCAACAAACAGGGCATTAGAAATATTCAGAGCATGAAAAATGAAGATGACCTCCTAAAGTACTTTGAACTCCAAAACAGTATAAAAGTGACTTTCTAGTTAGGAAGTCAATTTGCTAATATGTATAGAGTGAAACTAACAAAGGGTCATTAGCTCAAGTTTACATATTTATTTTAATTTTACGACTTGAAAATAACTCAGGAAAGAGGAGAAAATAGTAACAAAACTTATGAAGATAGGGGGATGGGCATAGTAGGGCGAGTAGAGGAATAGGAAAAAATAAGAATCAAGGTGTATCATATTCAAGTACAAATTCTCAATGAGGAACGTAATCATAATGTATATGTGTATGTATAATGTACCAATAAACTCAATTAAAAATAATAGAATTGTAAATTAATTCAAAGAGGAAAGGAACTAGTGAAAAGAATGAATTTTTGACAAGATATGGCAATCGTGGCTTCTGGTGGTCAAGGTATAGGTCTGGAATATTTAACATGGTATTACTTAAGAAACTTTGTTACTAGAATCTCTCCTTAGCATTAAAGTTATTACTGTTTCTGAGAGACACCAGCTTACAGATCTGTCCCTCACATGTTACAGTGTTATGTTAGCCCTCTCTGGTGACGTATCCTCCAATAAGTTGAAAGAGAAGGCTTGCTTCAGAATAATTTTCAACTGCTGGATTCACTTTATCCTTATGAAAAGCACTCAGGAGGTAGAGGGAGGGGGATTGCTGTGATTTTGAGATTAGCCTGGGCTAGCCTTGTTCACTCACACAGTGAGTGCAGGGCCAGCCTGAACTACAAAGTGAGACCCTATCAAGAAGGAGGAGGAGGAGGAGGAGGAAGAGGAGAAGGAGAAGGAGAAGGAGAAGGAGAAGGAGAAGGAGAAGCAGAAGGAGAAGGACAAGGACAAGGACAAGGACAAGGACAAGGAAACTAGGAACAGCAAAGCACCAAAGCCCACCAAACTATTCAAGTGAGTCAGTCTACATGTGGCCCATGAAATCTAAACAATTCCATTTGAAAGGCCATGCAGGCCAGGCGCTCTCCACTCCAGTTTGCTGTTAACCCATCTCCAGTTCAGTGCCCTGTCCCAGGTGGCAGCGTCTCTTATCTGTTCTTTCATCTGAAGTGTCTATGTATCACCTCACTGGGCCCAGCATCAAAATAAACTTTGCTTTTGATTAAAACAATTGATTCTGTCAGTAGAGGGGTAAGGCAGGTACCAGTGTAGCGTTATGATGACCAGCAGTTCAACTACTCATTCTTGCAAACTACTCTGAAAACAGAGCTGGCCCCGATTGACACCTGTTCACCCTGCCATGCCTTAGCTTGTCTGCCTTCCACTGTGTTCATCAGTGGCTGTCACATCTCTTACCCAAGTACCTTCATGCAGAATATTGAAGAAGAACAGTGTTATCTGCTTAACATCTTGATGCCAGAGAGGAGGCCAGGCGGGCCTCACCTGAGAGCAATAGGGCTGGGGTGCTCTAGTGTCTCCTGCCACAGCCTGGGTTCAGCTGAAGTCTATCCCATTAGACTGTCACTTCTCTGCAGCCTATTTATGACTGTCCTATTTGAGGTAGAACCCTCTCTGTCCTGCAGGTGATCCCTGTGAAAAGTGGCATCATTTGGGCTCCTTCATCTCAGAGGAACTCTGCCAGTATTGGTCAGGGCTAACCTAGAACAGTAGAACCTTCAGTCTCCAACTATCTCTGCGCTTCCTTTGCTCTCAGGGCCATTTGTTCCAAAGCACTCTTAGGACAAGGAGAAAAAACACCTGTTCTCTGTGTGTTCCCCTTCTTCACAATACTGACTGAAGTGAAGATGATGCCTAACACTTGGCCAGCAGATCTGGGCCTTAGTAAGGGCTGCTGCATACTAACATGTCCAAGGGAGTTAAGTGAGCTGCCTCAAGTAAAACCTACTGCATCATTCTAACTACAAACCCCACTCTCTGGGCTATTCATGGAGTAGCGTGACAGCTTTGCTAAGGCACCCAAATGTTACAGACAGATTTTCACAGCCTCCACCTTTCTCCAGGACCACAAGTGTGTGGATAAGGATTGCATTACCTTTTAAACATTAGAAAAGGACACAAAGATTCAATGTTGTTTAGTCCTTCCAGAATCCTGATTTAACATATTCTTTATTACAAGTTCAGTGTAATCTTGCTGATGTTTCTCCTCACTAATCAGCACACCCTAAGTGGCACTTGATCCAACAAAGATTCTCCATTCTGTCCAAATTAAAATAATGGGGGTTGATTCCTTAAAGATTCATTTTTACAGTGGAGTGTCTCATATCCTTCTGCCTTGCTTCTCAGCTCTTCTGAGCTAGTAATGAATTAAAGAGTATCCCATGAACATCTGATAGAACAGCATTTTGTTGCCATTAGAGCAAAATTTTCTGGCCATGAACTAAAACACCTAAGAAATGAAACTCTGCATATCCTGAAACTGTCACTCTCTGTGCACAGATATTCATTGTGTCAGAGGTTAGGAAAGCAGTGGATCGCAGAGCCCAGTATTGGTACTGAGGTCTCCTTGTTATGGATTGAACCAAATCCTGTCCTCTGGCATATTCTGTCTTGTTCTCAGTACTTTGCCAAAAAGTTGTGGGGTTATAGGAGATCACCTCTCCCCTGGGGCTAAGTGAGTGACAATGTGAAAACCACTGTGGGACAGGTGGGGACCACTGACACTGTCAGGAGTGTGGAGCTCAGTGGCAGAATATTGCTGCCTTTGGGAAAGGTCAAAAACCAAGACTCAGCACAACTACACAAATACACAGTTATGTAGTCTTTTCAACTTTGATCATCAGATGGCCACATAATATATTTTTACAGATTCTTATTCCGCTACCTAATAGTTGACTCTTTCAGGTTAAAAATACTTTAAGAATATCTTGACTCATGGATCCTCAAGAAGTAAATCAAGGTCACAGTGTCTCTCTCTGCATGAAGGCCATAGCACAAGGCCTCAGCCTGATAGTGTCTGTATTGTCTGGAGTATAATCATTACTCATAGAAACCAAGGTAATCATTTCACTTCTCAAAATATGCAAGTCTGGGTTCTTCCAAAGGGGCTCAATAAAATTACTATCTTCCTTATGGGTTTTTGGCCACATATTTAATTGGGAGGCTTGATGGACTTCTCAAAAAATTCTGAAGTTAAAAAATGACAAATAGGGCCAGAGGACTAGCTCAGTGGTTCCGGCGTCTGCCTTGCAAGCACAAGGTCCTGAGTTCGATCCCCGGAAATCACATACACTGCTGGGCGTGGAGATTCACGCCCACAGACAATCAATACCGCATACCACAGTGCAGGGTGTGGTGGCTCACGCCTGTCATCCCCACACTCGGGAGGCAGAGACAGGAGGATTGCTGAGTTCCAGGCTTGCCTGGGCTACATAGTGAGCTTAGGGCCAGCCTGAACTACAAAGCGAGACCCTGTCTCAAAAAAAAAAAAAAAAAAAAAGATGACAAATAGCTCTTTATGTGAATATAGTTTGCCATAGGCCTGAATTTCTCATCTTTAATAGTTCTTGGATGGCTCCTAGCTCACATAAAAAAATACTTTTGACTTTTTTTCTATTTGAAAGGAGTTATGTCTCATAAAAATACATGTTATATATGTGCCTTTAATAATTTTTTATGCTACTTTATAAACTTTCAATCCTAATTCCTCCCCACAATAACTGAACATTAGGTTTCTACCTGAGACTCACTCATTATAGATTGTCCTCCACAATAGGTATCTGACTATTTGATGTAAAACTTATTTGAGCATAAAATTCTATATCCCAAAAGCCTTCTGCAATATTCATATTATAGGCAAAGTTTTCCCTCTGATTCCCTCCAGGAAATTAAGTGAATACTTTAGGACAATTTCCTCAGAAAGGCCAAAAATGAATAGAGAATACTCACTTAGTAAATAAAAATCATATTTGGAGATAATAATGTAATCAATACCATACCCCATAACCATGAAACTAGACAATGCCTCTTGGGTAATATTATGCTCTTGAGGAAAATCAATAGATAATAAAAATCTGTCGAGTGATGGTGTATATCACTCTATTAACTGTTGGTTTTCCTACTATTGTTATGAATGCTTTTATTGATTGTGATTCATAGGTTCAAATCTCCCAAGGAACTGTTTCAGCCAAACATGTCAAATACTGAAATCAGCACATCATCAAGTTTGGTTTACACAAGTACTGCCACCCGAGAAAATTGATAGTTTATTCATCACAAATCAAATTTGCAGCGGAGTCTGAGGGCTTATTAGACTAATTGTCTAAAATGGACCAATGCCTGCATATTGGCTGTTGCTGGAACTCTAATTTCAGCTATGAATATTTTAACTGACAAAACGCCACACCTAATGAATATCATGCACAAAACCAGGCCTTGTGATTTTAAAACTATTTTTAAAAGACTCCCTTGTCATTCACATGTGCATGATGACTCCCTTGACATTCACTTATTAGCAGCATTTAAAAGTTTCTTTTAATTCAGTTTAATTTGTAAATGTTCTTTGGCTATATAAAGTTCAGTTACAAAAAGATGCCAGATACAGTATCACTTTAGGTAACTGTAACACACGCTTGTGTGTACACACACACACACACACACACACACACACACACACACTGTACTTCAAAAATAATTTTAAAAAACTTGATTTAAATGCTGGGCATGGTGGCTCACGCCTGTAATCCCAGCACTCGCGAGGCAGAGACAAGAGGATTGCTGAGTTCGCGGCGGCTTGCCTGGGCTCCATAGTGAGCTCAGGGCCAGCCTGAACTACAAAGCGAGACCCTGTCTCAAAAAAACAAACAAACAAACAAAAACTTGATTTAAAAGATATTTGCATATGGATCTCCCAGGCCCTCCTTTGTCTTTACTTCTATAAGCGGCTCATTCCTATTTGAATGCCATAAATACACGTGAGCCCAAGGCGTGCAACCGGGAAGGCTACTCCCAGACAGTTATCACTCACGCCTAGGAGCTCACTACTGTCCCTGGATCAGAGGCGTCTCGTCCTGGCTCCAGAGACTACTCCACGCACCGAAACCGCCACCTCAGCAGCACCGACATTCATGACTTTTCTTCCTCTGATATTTAATAACTGGCTCCGTTTGAGCTCTCTGTCCATTTAGCCTGCGATCCCGTTGCACTTGGTCTTCACCGACATGAACACTCCCGTGACTTCAGAGGAGTATGGCAAGCTCATCATACTTGTGCCCCAAACGAGCAGAAATTATTACATTGCTCAAGATGCGACCTCTTAAGAAGAAAACCACCCACTCCAGAGAGCCTTTTGCTCCTCCCTCCCCTTCCACCTGACACGCGGCAGAGTCTCCAGGGGTAATCAGCACAGCTGACTCAGCTTAGCTCCCCGGACCGTCACTCCGTACAGCTCGCATCTCACTTGCTGGTCCTACTGTACTGGTCCGTGAACCACACCAAGATAACATGTAACTCACACATTTAACAAAGTTTAAAATTTTATATATGAAACACGTATATACATATGTATTTTGCACTTATTTTCTCCCTATGGATTCTCATAATAAAGTACTTTCATGTAGTTTAAGAAAATTCTTATTTTATTTTCTAAAATTATTTTTATTAGTCATCAGATACTAAAAATCTGAGCTTAAACTTTATGGGAATGCATTAAAGTTTCGCTTGCAATATTGCCTATATTATTATTTTTAATGCTAACTTGACCCAGTTTGGAAACTCAGTTCCTCTCAAAATCTGATTTATTCTGCCACCAACTTCCCTTGTCAGGCCTCACACTTCAGGCCTCTGTACCAGCAAACTAGTCACCTCACGGCCAGGCACCCAGGACGCAGGGAGAGTCTCTAGGCTTCTACACTCAGCAGCCCAAATGTTACTCAAGTTATTTAATCCACAAGGAGCTCTTGGAAGCCTACTTAACCTCAGTCCATTTACATATATGAGACACTTTCTACAGCTCCAGTTTGCTGTCATTCTGTCCTCAGGTGCAGTCTTATGTGCTGGGCCTGACACCCCTTAAATTTTTGAAACAATAAATAGCAAAAACGGTTGTGCTTTTCACCTCTCCAAGTATCCCAAGTGTCATGTCAAACATGGAGAAGACCTTTACATTTTATAAAACAATAAGTAGAGTCCACATTTTAAAATAATATTAAATTATTTTATAAGGATGTAGACACTAGCACATCCTGAGGGAAAATGCGACTGACAAATCTCCAAGTATCTCAGATTCATAACATAAATGATTAAAATCATACACTACATATTATAAATTGGTTTATCATTAGTTGACAGTTTTTATACCTGACAGCCAGTGTGCTGAAATCTGGAAACAAACAAACAAAAAAAACTATTTGAAACAGTAAATTTCCTAAACATTGAGCTTTAATACATTTGTATTCTTCTAATAAGAAAAGGTTATTCAGACACCTTAAATCTACAAAGATAGAATTTCCTATGGTTGTTAAACAGTTCTTACAATAAATATTAGTTTATCACAATTTAGAGGACGTTAAGTGAGCCAAGTGCAATTATTAATCATTTTTAGTTCTTAAAAGGAAATGGAAACAAAATCTTTGTGGCACCTGAGATATTCTGGGAAAATAAAGATATAAATAAAACATATATTTAATAACTTTGTTACATCTGGGCCTGAATAGGGAAATAATATTTTTAACTTGCAAACAAATAGAGGCATACATTTTCAAAGGAAAAATTATTCAGTAATAAGACAATTATTATGAAGCATTTTCATTTTTTAAAAAATTAAGAATTTTATTTGGTTTGGGCAGAAATAGTGTGATAATATTTTAACCAATATTCAAAAATTAGTGTATTGTTTTATATATTGTCCTGTCATACGTAGCTATAAAACACTCAATAACTTTCTTATAAATAAATCAATTAGTATTAAATTAACTTTAATATATTTAATTTATATATAAATTGCATTGTTTATAAATGATTTTCTGTATATATGTTTGTATTCAGACATATGCAAATTAGCAAAAGGTAAATTTAGATTTTTACTTTAAACTATTATTAAATTGTGCTCACTTCGGCAGCACATGTACTAAAAATTATTGTTAAATTTATTGGAATTTTTAATAAAATACTATATAATTGGGCTAGAGATTTAGCTCAGTGATTCTGGTGCCTGCCTCACAAGTGCAAGGTCCTGAGTTCTATCCCTAGTAACCACATACAATGCTGGGTGTGGAGACTCACGCCCACCAACAATCAATACCACATACAACAGTGCTGGGTGTGGTGGCTCACCCCTGTAATCCCAGCCCTCGGGAGGCAGAAGATGATTATTGTGTGTACATTACCATACATTAATAATATAGCGTACATTACTATACATTGGTAATATAGTGTACACATTATTATGTGTACATTACTATATTATTATGTTCAATATAATAATCTTCATCACTAATATTATTTTTCATCTTAACCAATGTAACTTCTGTATCCTACAGACACAAACAATGTGCTTTGTAAGTGTATAATCCATAGCTCTTTCAACTACTCTTTTTGTTTTAGTAAAAAATGAAAAGGCAAAACCTGTCATGTGCAAGTTGTCCTTTTTTTAAAAACATTCTCTAATATTTGGAAATAAACTTAAGCCTGTTAAGTTTAATAGATCAAAGCATATCTTTTTTAGTTTAAAATTATCAAGGAACTGAGGATTATTATTAATGAAATTTAATATTAGTCTGTCATTACATTTTATTAAGAATTTAGAAATTCTAATTAAAATCAACAGATTCATCTTATTATTTATAGCATTAAATTTTATAAAGTTAGATTTTGAAAATATATATTATTATTACAAATTAATTTATTTAAGCTTTATTTTATATACTTGAAGTCCAAGGCTATTGTGGAAACAGTGATAGCTTCTATGACTCATCAAAGACTGTTGCAATTTTTTATTAATCTTTATCTTTATTGGTACATTGTATATCCACATCACATCATGATCACACTTGATATTGGGAATTTGTTCCAGTATATGACACAATTTAGTTCTCATTTTTTTCCCATTCCCCTATCCACCCCCAAATCCCCTACCCCCTAAATTCGTAAGTTTTGCTTCCCCCTTTTTTTTTTTGAGACAGGGTCTGGCTTTGTAGTTCAGGCTGGCCCTTAGCTCACTATACAGCCCAGGCTATATAACCTTCGAACACAGCAATCCTCCTGTCTCTGCCTCCCAAGTGCTGGGATTACAGGTGTGAGCCACCACGCCTGGCACTGTGGTATGTGGTGTTGATGGCTGGTGGGCGTGAGTCACCATGCCCAGCATTGTATGTGGTTACTGGGATCAAACTCAGGACCTTGTGCTTGTGAGGCAGGTGCCAGAACCACTGAGCTAAATCTCCAGCCCTGCTTCCCTTTTTTATAACGATCACATTTTTCTTTACCCCTTATTACTCACAGCTCCACATTTCCCTTTGAATATTTTCTATTTCACAATAACCATCATATATTCTAGAACTCATTAACATCTTCAGTTTCTCATACCAGAGAACAGAAATGATATTTACACATCTGTGACTTATTTATTTAACTTATGAGTATGTCATGAAGGTATGTCAATTTGAGTATAAAAGACTCAACTTATCATTCTTTAAGGCAGAGTAATACTCCATTTTATAGAAAAACCACATCTACTTTATTCAGTCTCAAACTGATGAGCATTTGGGTTATTTCCAATATTGAGCTATTACAAGCTGAGCTGCTGTGAACATGGGTTCACATACATCACTATGATATAATTCTTTTAATTATTTTCTGTGTATTCCTAGCAGGGCAATAGCAGGATCAAATGGAGCCTCTAATCCTAGTTTTTTGAGGAGTTTCCACATTGATCTCCATAATGGTTGTACTAGACTACATTCCCACCAACAGTGGAAAGGGTTCCTTTTCTCCACAACCTTGCCAGCATTTGTTGCTGGCTAATTTGGAGATAGCAGCCATTCTTTGTGGAGTGAGATGAAATCTTAGTGTTGTTTTCATCTGCATCTCTCAAATGACCAGTGATGTTGAGCATTTCTTCATATGTTTCTTGGCAGCTTTTACTTCTTCCTCTGGAAAGTGTCTGTTCATTTCAGCTGCCTATTTTCCAATTGGGTCTTTACATTTGAGGGACTAATGTTTTTAAGTTCTTTATATATTCTAGATAGTAGGCCTTTGTCTGAGAGACAACTGGTAAAGATTCTTTCCCAATTTGTTGGTTGTCTTTTTGCTCTGCTGATGGTCTCCTTTGCTGTGCAGAAGCTTTTTAGTAAAAAGAGATCTTATTTGTTGATTGAATGTTGCAATTATTGAAAAGTTAAATCATAAAATATTTAGTGATAATCTTGTCTAAGCTAGAGCATTTGTTTTTATTAATTTACAGAGACTATGCAAGAAAACATACTTTCTTAAATTCTTTTATATACTTACTCATGAAGAAACTTTATTTATTTAGTTAGTCAAGTTTTAGTTTTTGTTTTTGTTTTTTTTTTTTTTTTTGAGACAGGGTCTTGCTTTGTAGTTCAGGCTGCTCTGAACTCAATATGTAGCCTCGGCAAACTTCAAACTCAGCAATCCTCCTGTCTCTGCCTCCAGAGTGCTGGGATTATAGGCGTGAGCCACCGCACCCAGCATTGTGGTATGTGGTATTGATTGTTGGTGGGCGTGAGTCACCACACCCAGCATTGTATGTGGTTTCTGGAGATCAAACTCAGGACCTTGCTCTTGCGAAGCAGGCGCCCAAACCACTGAGCTAACCCTCCGGCCCAAGTTTTAGTTTTTTTGAGACAGGGTCTCACTTTGTAGTTCAGGTAGGCCCAAAACTCACTATGTAGCCCAGGCCATCCTCTCAGCAAACTTCCTCCTTTTTCCTCCTGAGTGCTGGGAATACAGGCATGAGGCACCACATCAGGCATTGTGGTATGTGGCCTTGGGGATTGAAGTCAGAACGTTTAGCTTGCCAGGCAGATGCTGGAACCACTGAGTTGAATTCCCAGCCTCTGTGTTTTTATTTTTAATCAATTTAAAAATGCATCTTTAAATGCTAACTTTTAAAGTTTTCTTAAATCATTCTAAATTGTTATTTTGTAGAGCCAGCCTTCTCCTTTTCTTTCTTATAGTTGTTAACTCATTTTTCTCAATTTTAATTTTTCTACACCCTGCATTTTTAAAGGAACATAAATCAATTAATACTTTTTTTTCATTTTTTGAAGACCCTTACTATCTCAACTAGATATTTTTAGAGAATATAAAACACATTTTTAATACTAGTTAGTCTCAAAGTTTCTCAGAAAATGGTATAAAGTGTGAGAAAAACAAAATGATAAAATTACGAAGTCTGATACAGATTCACTCACTCAAATGTGATCTTATCAAAAAATTATTTCCTTTCTCTAGTCATGAAAAAGATAATGGTTAAATGAAAGGAACTATTTCAACATAGATACTTCCTCCTTATGTGTATATTTTTTTATTAAACAAACTGGTTATCCCCTTTTTTGTATTAAAGGAGCTCTGCATTGAAAATGGCATGCTGAGTATTCTTAAAAGTGGCCATTGTAATTCTAGATTATCTTTATTGACATGTTTTTAATGATTCCAGTATCATGGTGTGTGTTACTGCCACTCATACAAAGGTAATTGGAACTATCTCAGTGGCAAAATCATGACATAATGACTGCCCTTTGTGTTTTATTGATAAGAAAACAGTACATTTAAATGTTCTCAAAAGCATCTAGGCAAATTGTACTCTATTATCTGGTTCATAAAATTTCACAGCAATGATAAAATCAGAAGGTGGTGTGTCAGTTGATGAGGTTAACAACACTAAAGACTCCAGCGGACATCTGACAAATAAGCATCGGGGACTTCCTATTGCAAAACTACTGCTGCTACATGTCCACCTATATATGAACATATCTGCAAAAGGAATTAGTGAAGAATCTGCACTGTGCTTTATCCTTGTGGGAGTGCTTTGGGATACAAGGTGGGGAAACTTTTCATTTGAATGCTACTAGAGAGGAATGCTACATGAGAGGAAAATGCTACATGAGAGGGAAAATACAAAAACACATTTAGTGGAAGCTCCAGCATTGCACGTGAGAACACTTTAGGATTTGTTGAAGGGGTGGTGAGTAATTTAAATGCTTAATTTAGTTGAAAATAATCAGTCAAATCTTTTTTTTTAATTTTTTTTAAATTTTTTTGAGACAGGGTCTCATTTTGTAGTTCAGGCTGGCTCTGAGATCACTATGTAGCCCAGGCAAGCCTCAAACTCAGCAATCCTCCTGTCTCTGCCTCCCGAGTGCTGGGATTACAGGTGTGAGCCACCACGCCCGGCACTGTGGTATGTGGTATTGATTGCTGGTGGGCGTGAGTCTCCACGCCCAGCATTGTATGTGGTTACCAGGGATCGAACTCAGGACCTTGCACTTGCAAGGCAGGTGCCGGAACCACTGAGCTAACCCTCTGGCCCAGTCAAATCTTTTTTTAAGAACTGTTTACTCACTATCCATGAAAAGTATAGGAAGCTGATTATGTAAGTCATGGATCCTTATACAGGTAAAGAATGAATGAAATTGTGATGTAGAAAGTGTTTACTGATCATTCTTTTGCAGAATTGGGTAGGAAAACTTAGGAACTGAAGTCTTGTGATTAAAAATGACAGAATCTTGATATTCATGCCTCTTTCCTTTTAGTTTGATTAGATAATCTGAGTCAGTTATGTAACAACATTATAATGAAGATAATGCAATTATTACAGTGAATTAGTAATATGCTTCAAATCCAAACTATTTCTTTCTTCTTCTCACTCCCTTATCAGCACATTTATCATTGCATGTGAATAAAATGATCTGCAGTGTTTCATTGATTATCTCCACTAAGTTAAGATTTTAGAATCTCATACATCAAACAAAATTATTTTTCCTTCATTATAGGCATAGAGAATGTATATATTTCAAACACCACTTGATGATCATCACAAGATTTCGATAATTAGAGTACCATGAATAGTTTTTGAAGTTAGCACTATTTTTATGAAATGTGAGATTTTGCTTTATTTTCAGAAAATGATGAAAGAAATGGAAAATATTAGTGCTGACTGATGAGAGTTCCTAAGGATTTCTTCCAGCCTGGCTTATTTCCCTCAAGCATTTAAATCCAATAATAAGACAAAAAAAAGTTCTTCCTGAAAACCTGTATAGAGGAATCTTATGCCAGGCCTTGTGGAGGATTTGAAGATATTAGGAACATGGCTGTAACTCTCATAGAGCTTATCACATAATGAAAGAGGAATCCCTACACTGGCACACAGGCAGGGTACAAATAACAAAGTAATATATAATAATGCCCAATGCCACGAAGTGAAAGAAATTCTCGAGTTACAACTTTTCAAATAATACCCAACCATAAAAATATTGCTAAGTTTTTAATGTTTGATTGAAAATGATGAAATTTTAAAAATAAATGAAGTCAGTATATAATCAGCTCTCTAACAAAGAAAAGCTAAAGTATCAGAAGCAATACAAAAGCAAAGAGAGAAAAGCCCATGTTTTTTAAATTTTTTATAGAGAAAATAGTAGGGTCAATATGATTATTTCTTCCCCTGAACTTGATATATTTTATATGATGAACACTATTATTTATAACTAAGCTAGTTTGAAAACTGATCACTTTTCACTTTCCTTAAAAAATGATTGTACAGATAAAGGAAATCATCATATGAATCATAAATGAAGTGTACCAAAATGCAAAGGAAAAATGAGACAAAATTTAGTCATAACAAATTCTAAGTCAACTTGGTACAATTTTTTGAGTCAAACTCAAACTGTGCCTGGTAGCAGGACTAAAAGGTAAAGTATGGAAATTGCACAAATAGAGAAGAGATAAATCTCTGTTGTCCTAATGCTGATAACAATGTCAAGTAAAATGTAAGACACAGCCGGACGTGGTGGCCCACACCTGTAATCCCAGCACTCAGGAGGCAGAGGCAGGAGGATTGCTGAGTTCCAGGCTTGCCTGGGCTACATAGTGAGCTCTGGGCCAGCCTGAACTACACAGTGAGACCCTGTCTCAAAGAAAACAAAAAAGTAAGACACAAAGGATGCAATGCCACACAACTGTAATTCTGGCAAGGCCAGGCAGGAGGGTGGAAAGTCAGAGTCCAAACTGAGCAATTTAGGGATTTAGTGAAACACTGTCTCAAAGGAAAAGTAGAAATAGATTAGGAATTGTGCTCAGAAGAGAATTTCTGACTAGAAAAATGAAATTCATAGTACCATAAACAAATGAAAAGTTAATTCCAATTAGAAATCATTCAGTAAAAGGGTAAATTGATGTTGAAAATCTGTAAAAATCAAGTATCCTACTCTTAGTATATGACTGAAATAAAAACAATTACAGAAACAACATAATGTAATTTAACATTTCCTCAATACTGATATTAAAAATGCACATAAAACCGGGTGTGGTGGCTCATACCTGTCATCCCAGCTCTTGGGAGGCAGAGACAGGAGGATTGCTGAGTTCGAGGCTTTCCTGGCTACATAGTGAGCTCAGAGCCAGCCTGAACTACAAAGTGAGACCCTGTCTCAAAAAAAAAAATGCACATAAAGTAATGAAATAAGCTACAACATACAAATAATTAATGAAGCTTTATGTAAATCAATATTGAAAATGTACTAAATGCATTTCAATACACCAATTAACTTTTTGCCTAGAAAACAGAGTACTTAGTCATATATCAGGTAGGAAGTTAAACTATAAAATTTACAAAAAAGAAGAAATTATGGAAAATTACATTTGGATCATACCACATTTAAAACTATAAAGAAAGTCCAAAGGTAGAAATAAGAATTGTTCCAGGAATGTGAAAATTTATTCATTTATTTCCCAAACAATTATTAAATGAACAAAGTAAGAAGATTCTATTGTCAAGTAAATATTACTATGTATTTGAAATTACTAGCTACAATGGCAATTGTACCAAAAAGAAAATTAACTGCCTGAAGCCCTTTATTATTCATGTAAAGAAAAAGATACCTCCAGTTTGCTATCAAAAAGAACTAAAGCACCAAAAAGAATTATAATATATAAATATAAAAGCAGAAATTTCAAAACTGAAGAGTCATGCAACAAAACTAAAAACATCTAAGTGACAATTCTTGGAAAAACAAATTAACAGGTGATTTAAAGAGAAAAACAGAAATATTTAAAAAGATTCTTTCAAAGCAAACTTCCACCAAACAAAATAATCAAGCACCAAGGACTTTACCTGAAAGCAACTACAATAAAAAAGAGGATATTTGCTGATTTGTTGATTTGCAAAAGGAAAATAACCTATGGGACACCTTGATGACAAAAAGTAGTATCATAGCTTGGAGGAGGACCCTGAACCAGTGAGCTTCCAACTCTCACCCCAAAGGGGAAAGCCTACAGCATGTCTTTTTTGCTGGTAATTAGTCAACTGCCCATCACTATAACAAGTAGCTGAGCTTATCAACTTTCAAAGAGAATGGGCCAAACCCATGAATGTAGAGGTTCCAGTGCTTGACCAAGCAGATATACTGCTTTTAGTGATCTGGTGGAGATACCATAGACACTGCCAAGTGTTTGCGCTGCACAAAACTGCTCACTGAAACTGCTACCAGGATGCATGTCCAGGAAGCAAAAGAGAGGAAGAAGTGTTCATGTCTCACTTCCCCCTTTAATAACACACCCTCATTGACATCAAGACATCCCCAAAAGGCCCCTCTTAGAAGAATGCACAACCTCCCAATACCCGGTCCCCGAAACCAAGTCTTTAATAAATGGAACTTTGAGGGATATTTGTGATCCACACTATAGCAATT
>PVIC010038629.1:0-17519 GCA_004025085.1 Thryonomys swinderianus
TATTATGAAATACCGCTAAGCTTCCCTAAACCAGAGTCTGAAATGCTGCAGACTCGGAACATGCTGACCATCAGTGTGCTCCGAGTGAGTGAGCTGAAACTGGCCTCACGGTGCAGTCGAGATGTGCATGTTTTCACACTGTGTGCAGGCAGCATTTAAAATGCCAGCTGGCTGTCAAGGTATGATAGAGCAAGATTGGCTTGGGTTGGTATATACATGTGCAAATGTTTTAAAGCACAAGATTATTGCAAAATATGAAAAGAGTTGTGATCTCAGCATTTTCAGTAAGGGATAGTAATCCTGTACTGTGGATTTTATTAAAACTGCAGTCTCTTAACTATAATTACTTATGCTGCCATCTTATTTTGGACTAGCTTACAGTTCCTGGGTCCCCCCTCATGGTTCTAGCGGTTGCCTTACATCTGATGCTTCAAGAGAAACTATGCTAATTTATCTGAGAGTCGGTTTTGCTTGCAGATTATGGGAACGTGGTGGAACTGCGCATAAACAGTGGTGGGAAATTACCCAATTTTGGTTTTGTCGTCTTTGATGATTCTGAGCCTGTGCAGAAGGTCCTTAGCAACAGGGTAAGCAGTTTGTCTTTATTTCCCTCTTTACTGCCATCTCTCTGGTTCTTTAGAACATCTTTATAGCTGTGTTTTGTAGTTAAAACATAATTTATTCCAGTATGTTTAGGTATCAATGTTAAAAAGACTTACCTAGGAGTTCAGCTGTGTGATGATGCATTTATACTTTGAGGAATTTCAGATGTGTCTTGGCTTTTCTTCATTTCACTCTATTGATAGGGGCCTGCTGTGCTCCTTTTGATCATATTTTTGTGGATACAGAAATAGATTACATAACACTCATAACTGGTATGTAACATGCTCTCATGTGACAGGGTTTTTTTTCTTTTTCTTTTGGTACTAAGGATTGAACTTAGGACCTTGTGCTTGTCAGGCAGGTGCAGAACCACTGAGCTACATCCCTGGCCCAGCATAATGCTTTTAAGTGGCCAATTAAGAGGACTTGCTTTGCATTTTCTTCTGGTGTGAGCCAAGAAGTAGGTTCCTTAACCTCCCTGGCCCTTCATTTGGAAGTCTTTAAGTTTTATTTATAACAGTGTACATATATAATATCATCTTTGCATATTACATGATGTTTTACCTGAAGCCTCTAAATCCATGGAGAAAGTGTCAGTTCTTAAGTACAATAAAAGGTACTTAATTTTGTGGTACAGCTTAAGTTGGCTGTTTGAAGCAAGCCTTCATACCAAATCATATTCCCTTGTGTTTTTTTAATGGTAAAATGTGTTTTCCGAGCTCAAAACAAGAACTGTGAGAAGTTAGCTGGTGCATAAGCTGCTGCTCCTGTATGCGCGTGGAGTAAGTGTGCTCACTTTGGTTCTTTCAGCCCATCATGTTCAGGGGAGAAGTCCGTCTGAATGTGGAAGAGAAGAAGACTCGTGCTGCCAGGGAAGGGGACCGTCGAGATAACCGCCTGCGGGGACCTGGGGGCCCTCGAGGTGGCCTGGGCGGTGGCATGAGAGGCCCTCCTCGTGGAGGGATGGTGCAGAAGCCGGGCTTCGGGGTAGGAAGGGGGATCACTCCGAGACAGTGAGCCACTCTTCACCGCTGCTCCCCGGGCATGTAGCCCCAGCTCCTGCAGAGGGGTGAATTCTTCAGCCATCCTTTGGTATCTTGGAGTATGACCCCAGTCTGTCATAAACTGCTTCAGTTTGTACAGTTTTACTTCTTTTTGTGTTAAATGGTGTGTGCTCCCTCCCTTTCCCTTCTCTCTTGGCCTTTCAGTCTTTTACTTCCAATTTTGTGGAACGATGTTTTAGAAGTAACAGATTTTTAAAGAAGAAGAAGAAGAAGAAAAAAGACTGATTTCCTCGCTTACTTTGCATATACAGACTGGATTTTTTTTAATAGCCATTTCCCCAAAGGAATGTGTCACTTATTACTGACATTTGGTATGTTTCATTCATTGAAATATTTCTTACTTATTTTTTACATGTTTCAAAACCTGTGAGAAGTACAGGATTTGATAAACATTTTGGAACTAGGAAAATCCAAATTGTTTCTCCTGTGAGGGTCAGGACTACCTTCTGATGTGGAAAAATGGTCATATGGAAAAGTTGAGAAACTTGGTTCTCACGGATGGTTAAAAACTGAATAAAAGGTGTGAATAGAACTTTTCTTTTGATAATGATCACAAAACAGTTCTAAATCCTGTTTTTATCATTGAAATTTAAATTGTAAGATAGGTTTTGAATGTCTAGAATGCAATTGATAGGCTTTTCTTGAACTGTTAGATTTTTTTTGGAGTTTTTCATTTGTATTTGTTAAAAAAAGAAAAAAAAAAGAAAAAAAATGCAAATCCCCAAATCTGAATAACAACCAGAGCAAAACTGTTGTGCCTTCTATTTATCTTTGATTCCACTCTTGGCAATTGTTTAAAGGAAAATAAAAAAAAATCTAGATTTGTTTTATTATGTTCAGAGAACGTGAGGAATTGTAGACTTCCTCTTTCTTCACTGTGTATGATTTCTGTTGACATTTGTTATGTCTGACTCTAAACTGAGTCTCAAACTGGAATGCCTTTGAGGACAGATGCATCTGTAGAGGTTCTTTGACCTGAATAGCTGAGTATTTGTATTGTTTTAATTTGGTATCTAATCAGATTCCTAATCATAGTCCATATGAAAGAATGTGACTTCAATATTGGAATTCACCGATGTGCTGAAGTGTCTGCGGTTTTTTCTCTTTAAATCATAACCACATGGTAAATTTTCTGTTCTATTGTGGTTCTTTTATTGATGGCATGCAGTGGGTGTTTTCTTGGAAATGGCCAATTTTTATTAAAATATTTCTGCAAGAAAATTTAATCTGGCAATATAGACTAATAATACTCATTTTACAAAGTCATTTGTTGAGTGCTGTGTGTGAGGTGGTTGAAGGTTTATTTACATGTGTGAGAGAAGCCTCAGTGTGACAACTTGTCATTACAATCTGAGGGTGACCGGCTTGGTCAAATTCAGCTTTCTTACTTGGGCCCTTGTGCTTCCAAGGTAGGCGCGGTACCACTAGAGCTAAATCCCCATTACTTTCTTATTAACAGTATTCAACATTAGAACTGTCACTGGAGGAGGATAGTGTGTGAGTAGAAATAGGAATATTTTGTTTTGCTGTTAGAAACTGTAGACTTGGTCTGAAAGGGTCAGCTAAAACTAAAATGATGTATAACATTACCAGTTTGGACCCAGAACCTTAAAATACGAATATTGATGGCATCTACTCACATAAAGAAAAATCAAGTCACGCCTGTGTTTTGGGTCAGTGTAAGTAACTCAGTGACCACTGCATTTGGCCCAGGCCAATGATAATTAGAAGGATTTCCGTTTGTATCTCTGTAGCTTATATTAAGCTTGTGGTGAAATGAGAAATGCAAGCCTGCGCTCTTTATGTGTGTGTGTGTTTGTGTGTGTTTGTGTGTCTGTCTCTCTGTCTCTGTGTCTGTGTCTGTGTCTGTTTACTAGTGGTCAAACCAAGGGCCTTTGAACTGAGCTGCTTCCCCAGCCGTTTTTTTCTGCTTCAAGGCAGCTCTCGTGGAGGGGCTGAGTTGCTCAGGCTGGCCTTGAACTCGATCCTCCTCCTCAGTTTCCCGGAGCCCAGGGACTGCAGATGGGTGCTGTCATGTCACTACGCCCAGCTCTGGGTTACTTTTCAAGAAACTTCAGGTCATGAATTATAGATACCTGAGAAATAAATGTTCTCAGTTGAAACTCAGTTTGATGTTTTTTCTGTTTATTTAAAAAGAAATTTATCCTAATGAGAGGCTTAAGGGTGCTAACCAGATGTGGTGTTGGAAGCCTAAGATTTGATAGGAGTGGGGTACAGCACTGCTTGTGATGTTCCCCGGGTGGGGCAGGTGCTTCGTGAAGTGAAATAGCGCCCCTGGGGCCTGCACCCTGTGGTCTGTGCACCTGTGGGCGGGCCGTGCAGGAGGCTTTGGGAGGTGACTGATTTTGGGCCTTGGAAAATTGGGGGATGTGAGTCTCTTAGGAATTATAGAACATCTTTTCTAAGGAAATCACCCTCCCTGTTACTGTACCAAGTTGCGCTCATGTGTGTGTACATGTGGAGAGGTGTAGCACCTGCTGTCACTGGTTGCATCATCTCAGCCTCGTTTCCTCAGTCACTTTGAGTCCTCAATTGGTTTGGTTTGGTTGTGGAGGTTTGAATAGCATGGGACCTGAGAAATGGGCTCTAACCCCAGCACTCTTGTTTACATTGATTGTGGCCTGTAGGGTAAGTAGGAGAGCTTAGGGGGAGGCTCACACCACCCAGCGGTGAAGTGGGAGGAAAGTCAGTCAAGGTGATGTTTTCTGTGAGCAACAACAGACCATCACGTTTAGTGTTTGCAGGTTTTCATCTGTAGCACTGCAGTTCTTTGCTACTGAGCTCAAGGCCTTGACCCATGAGTGTTTTAACTGTGTAGCTGTTTTGGTTCACTGGATCTCAGTCTTTTAAGACCTATTGAAAATAAATAGATCTTGGCCCAATTAAAATATTTTTTCTTTTAATAGGGTTGACTCTAAGCCTTTGCTTAGGCGCATTGAAAAGGATAACGCAGAAGTAATTACCTAATTTAGGAGGAGTTACTGCCACAGCATCAGTTCATTCGCACTTTAGAAAGCCACCCTCATCCCTGCCTTGAGGATTAGGTGATGTTATCCCTAAGATAACAGATGGAAGAGATGACATCAGAATAGTCAGATGACCAGGCCTTGAAGTCAGTGCTATCGCAAGGAGCAGTTGTCCTCCAGAATGGTTGCCTTTCTATCTGGATGTCATATTTAGTGAGTAGGCCATTCCTGTCTCCCTTTCACACCAGGTCTCTACAGCCTAGGGTGGCCTCAGACTCCTGTCTCCCCTGCCTCAGCCAAGTGCTGGGACCACAAGTGTGCATCACTGTGTCTGGCACTAGTGGGATCCCTCGAAGACAGTCACTGCTGCGAGAGACCTTAGGCCAGAAGACACTCAGAAGAAGCGTAGCATTGCTCTTCTTCCTTTTCTTGAGAGCAAGTAAGATTGTATTTTACTGTAGGTCTCTTGGTGTTTTGTAAAACCTACATGATAACAATTTGTTCTTAGAATTGTTTTTTCTTGATTTGGTTTACTTAATAACTGCCATTCCCTCATACATTTCTGTACAAGCTTTCTTGTTGGAAAACCCTTGTAGAAATTTAGTAGTGATTTAGTGGAGAAGGGTTGCACTTTATAGAAAACAGATAGAAAAGAATCTGTGAAGTCTAGATTTGTAGACCATGGTTCATGCTGAGTGAATTAGTTCTTTAAGTAGTTTCATTTGTCATTATCTACTGATCTGTTTCTCTTTTTGTGCTATTTAAAAAGAATCTCTGCAGAGTTGCATGCAGATAATTGTTGACTGTTTAGCATTTTTTAACCTTGTAAAGAAGAAATGTCTGTATTTATTTGAATGAGGTTTTAGCTGACTGCCAAATGTACCAAAAGTAGGCAGTGGACAGGGAACGTTCTTTGATGGTCTAGAAACATTTAGGTAGTGTCTTGTGTGCGATTTTGGTAGGTGAGACCTACTGCTCCATTAAGGGCCACGTGACATTAAATGACAGCTAAGTTAAATAAAGAGTTCTGGTTAAGAAACCTTTGGGTTTCTTTAAAAATTGCCTTTGGGGTATATATTTGTCCACTGATGTTGACGTTGGGGGACCATGGGTAGACTGTGAACTCTTGATAGTAAAGGAGAAATGGCAGCCCGCAGGAGAGAAAAAGCATTTCTATTCATATTCTTAGTGGACGTGTAGCTCAGGGTAATGCTCATGATTTTATGTAAACTGCAAAGTACAGCCTGGGTAAGTAAACTTGACTACGAGTCACCTAAACCCTTAGCCAGTTTCATTTGTGATTGAATCAAGGTTCATTTTTCAAATCATTTTAATACAGCTTGTTTTGAAAACTTAGGGCAGCTTTTCCTGTCCACTTTCTGACTTGAACTTGGCAGCTTTTTAAAAGTCATTGTGAGAAGAATAATACCAGAAGACATTTCCAACAAAATTCCTTAAGAACCATATGTTTTGGCCAGCTCCAGAGATCCATACATGTTAGTGCTTTGAAATATGTCCCGGATTTGAAAGGGATGTGCTACAGTGTGACTTAGGAGTCCCTGGCCTTCTAAAGTCAATTAAAATTGTTTGCCAAACATTCATGATTAAAATACTAAGTAATTTTCAAGAAGCTACCTAATGTACAGGTGCAGACTCTCTATGACGAGTGTTCTCATTATGTATGCCTAAAATGTACTAATAAATGTTCTGCTATTTTTAAAAAATTGCAACCTATGGGACATTTGCCTGTATTTTTGGTAGTAATTACAGGGTGATTAATCATGTTTAATATGGATAGAAATATTTTAACTAATGCTGTAATTGGTTACTGATTGTCTTCAAACTTTGATGTCACCCATTGGAGTTTTGCTTCTCTTTATATTTTAAATTTTTATAAAGATTGGGTATATATATATATTCATACACTAATTTTGTCCTTTTAAATGGAGACATTATGTTCAGGAAGCGGGGACATAGGAGGAAGACTTTTTTCCTATTTGGTGCACATTAACTTGAGTAGTTTTAGGACATTCATATATAGGTAAATGTTGCATTTTAAAAGATTGGGGGTGAGCCAGGGATTTAGCTTAGTAGCACCGTGCCTGCCTGGCAAGCACAAGGTCCTGAGTTGGATCCCTGGTACCAAAACAAACAAGATGGGGAGTAGAGGTAGAATTTAGTTCAGATAATAGCAGTTTGTGGTTTATATGGAAAAATTATATTTTTGAGAAAAATTCTCTCCCTTTTTGATTTTATTTTTGTTTTGAAACAGGGTCGCATTTTTGTAGTTCCAGCTGCCCTGAGCTCACTCTGTAGCCCAGGCAAGCCT
Organism: Thryonomys swinderianus; assembly: GCA_004025085.1. NCBI lineage: Eukaryota > Metazoa > Chordata > Mammalia > Rodentia > Thryonomyidae > Thryonomys > Thryonomys swinderianus. The sequence goes on from PVIC010038629.1 coordinate 6,984, forward strand.
TGAAAGTCAGCAATCCTCCTGCCTCTGCCTCCTGAGTGCTGGGATTACAGGTGTAAGCCAGCATTATGGTATATGGTGCTGGGAATGAAACTTGGGACCTTGCACTTGGCAAGGCAGACGCTAGAACCACCGAGCTAAATTCCTGGCCCTCCTTTTCTGATTATTAGCACAGTGGATGGGAGACTCCTCGCATTTTTCAGTCCTAGATTGCTAATGGTGGAAGGGATTGAGAGGTGGTACGTGTAACATCTTCCTTTTACAGGAGATAAGTGAATGGCTCAGAGTCCCAGAATTGCGCATAGAAGTTAGGAGAATGTTCAGGGACCAGCAGGCTGAGTACCCTGTAGAAGGCCAGAGTTCTGCAGATGACAGTGTGGGGAGAGAAGGGAAGGCCTCGCTGTGTTGTGTTTACCCAGTGCATCCTGTTTTCTTAGAACATCTCAATGCCCAGCTCTATTGGGCTTGTTGTTTAAGGACATTAACTTGTGCTCCCTCAGGGATGGATTTACTACTAGGTCTCAGAAAGCTATTGGGTACCCTAATGTTTAATAGCTGAAACTCAGCTGTAATATGAATACTGCAGCATTTCGTATTCTGTACACTGTGGAGTTTTCCCCCCTTGTCATGACTGTAAGCTCCTGGGGGCCACATTTGGTGTTAGATATGCACCTGTTTTAGTGCCTGGCAGCGCATGTGTGTCCAGGTCCTAAGATTTCTTTCCAGGTATTTCAGTCTTTGTGGAAATGATACCCAGCACGCTGAACCACTGGTGGTGCCTCAGTGGGCTGAGTCCCTGGATTCAAGTGCCTTCTCCCCTGAAGACATGCTTGCTTCTGCACCCTGCTTCCCAATCTCTTCATCATCCAAGTCAGTTTTTTAAAGGTCGTTCAAGAGCTGTTTTGACATTAAGATTTGCAACAGAAATAGGGAGTCCCTTTGGGGGACTAGTGTGTCCAGAATGTAAAATGAACAAATTCCTTCCCATCTTCCATCTTGTCCTTCATGTTTGAGGCTCTGTCCTGATCTTCATAATTGAAGCTGTGTGTTCCTGGAGCACTTTATACTTTCCTGGGTAGTGCGTGACTTACCAGAAGTAGATTTATATTACCTGTTTCATTGTGTCATTAGACTGTAAGTTCCTTGGGAACAAGGACTGGGGGTTATGCCCAGCATATGCAGTTGCTTCTGGAGTCCCTAACTCAGAGCTGAATGGAACCATGGAAATCTGTCTTTATTCTCACATGGGAAGTACACCTGGGGAAGGTTGTGAACAGGGACTGACAGGGAGTGGGCTACCATGGGGTGTGGCCACCAGCTGTGCACTGTCTTCTCAGTCCCGGCCTGGACCTAACGTTCCCGCCCTGGCCCTTGATTTTATGCAGAGCGACTTTCCCAATTTCACTGCCCTTGGAGTTCCTGATGGCACCTGGCATAGCAGGGGCAGGCATCTGCTTCCCAGTTATTCTGCCCTATTTGCCAGCTGCGTCTTGGCTTTTGACCTCAACAGGCTCACTCTCACCTCTCTTTCCTCTTCACCCGAGATAGCTGGAAAAGCTTCTCCCCTGATTCCAGCTGATTTTCTACACTGTTAGATTCATCTTCCTGAAAATGTATCCTGGGCTGTGTAGCCACCTGTGATTGATCTCCCGTCAGACTGTAAGCTCTTCATGGGTTAGGGTCCGTGTGTGTCACCTTTGTTACCCCTGCAGCGCCTACCAATAAATATGTCTTGAATGAACAATGGATTCTTGTTTCTCAACATAAACACGTGTTTATAGTAAAACGCTCTTCAGGTTATACATAAGGCTTCTCACGTAGAAGACTAAATAGTAACGAGTTAACCACAGAAAATTTCAGAAAATTTTAATTTTTTTCCATTGGAATCTGCATGGATATGGGTGTGTGGATGGTTCAATAAATATACTTTTTTATATACATGTATCACAGAAATTTTACATTCCATCTTCAAATGGCAGAAGTAGATTTTTTTTTTTACAAGCCAAAAAATAACTGCCATAACTTTTATGACTTCATGCAACAAGGAATAGTAGGGCCAAGGGAATTGATTGTTCAAGGTTGAGTTTCCAGTAAGAAGTAAAAATGTTACATTAAGGAAGCAGTTGCTTAACACGCTGCTTAAGGTGATAGCCAAACAAATCCTTAACTGCAGCATTAAGGCCATACCAAGTTTATACATATGTACAAAGAAATTTCCATATAAAAGACTCACATTTTTCTTCTGGGAAAGGATGAACTTTAATTCTAACCCAATTTACCAGGCAAGTTCGTTAAGATGCTCCCAGGCCACCACTGAGAAACCTGTCTTTGGCTAGCTGTCTGAGTTGCTGCCATGTTGGCCTGGGACTTTTCCGGTCTCAGTGGAAGTGTGAATCGCCTTGAACTTCTGTTATGGATGGTCAAACACAACAGCATAGGATAACCGTATTTCTTGCATCCCCTCCCCAAAATTAGAAATCATAGACTTGTAACCTGTGGGTGTCAGGCCTGTTAAACTTCCCAGCCTTAGTAGCGTTCAGACCTGAAAAATTACCCAGAACCCTTCTGTTGTGGGAGTTAAGATGACTGCAGTTGGAGAGTATACTAATGGGAACCCAAGTGCTGGGTTTCAGGAAGTGCTGCATGGCTGTTGACAGTTACTGTCTGACATCCCTTGTGTACCTGGACACACACAGTTCGGTAGCTACCCGTTTTGGCATGGGGGAGAGGTGGTGTGCGTTTGGAGAAGAATCACCTGGGTTTTGTCTTCTGAAATACCATACCAGGGAACTTAAGACAAAGGGCAATTTTGTGCAAATACCTAAGTGGATGAAGTGGGGGGGACATGTGAAGTCCTTTGGAGATGACTTCTGGTTATACAGAAGTCCTTTGCTTTGGCGAGGTTTGGGGGAGCTCAGCAGTTGTAGAAACTGGCTTAGGTCAGGGAATGCCTCCTGAGTGAAAATGAAGTTTCTAAATCTAAGATAAACTAAGTAACTCCCAGTGACCGACTAAGCAGCATGTTACATTAAGATTTCACTGTGGACTGTTTTAGATCAGTGCATTTTAATTAAAATGAATTGGGAAGCACTATAGTTTGAGCAGGTACAAAATGACCAGTCACTGTTCCAGTCACACTTTGCTCTGGATGATGACACTGGTTATGTGACTGGTGATTTGCATCTGTCTTGGGAACAGTAATTTCATCCAGTGGCTCTGTTGTGATGCTGGTCCAGACAGTGCCAGCATTGCCAGTGTCAGGAGGCTTAGAGTGTAAGAATTTCTTACTACTATTTCTTGAGTCACATGATGCACTGTGCCCTTTTCAAGTTTGTAACCGCTGAAGACATGTATTTTGTTCGAAGACCACTGAGATCCCTGCTGTGGTTTTTGAAAGTAAAACAAAGCTGTTAAACTTCAGAGGACTATTTAGAAAACTGATAACCATGCACTATTTTGTCTCTCTAGTATACACAAGAATCAACATGAAGTAGACATTTTATCCAATATATGAAGTACCAGGATGGGGCCTTGGGAATTTAGCTCACCATCTCATTTTAACTTGTGTTGAAAATACTATAGTGGCTTAAATACTGAAAGATTGAGTCATTACAGTATGAAGTAGTATGAACTGAAATGCCTGGTGGGACATCCGTTTCACTGCTAGCCTTCAGGCTACAGTAGCATGCCGCATGCGGGACACTTAAATGAGGTAGAATATGTCTACAGTGAGAGAGGTTGAGTTCACTAAACTGCTTACTTAATAAGTAAGCACCACTCTGAAAGTCTGTGGGCGGTCTTAATCTCTAGAATAGGTAACACCTTTCCCCCAAATATTCTAATTTTGCTGAAGGAAGGAAACTTATGAAAGAAACTACTCATTTTGCATATTTTAACTAGTAGTGACTTCATAAGAGTCATACATTTATTTTTTTCTATTCATAAAAATATATATGTGGAGAGAGAGATGCTGTGTAATTGGGAGAAGTAACTTTGGATTTTTTTTTTTTTTAATCTGAGGGTTAAAGGATATGCCAGACTATACTTTTCCTCCAGGTCTGCTCTGAGGCATTTATATTAGACCAACAAAAGGTAGTGTTTGGTCCACAGACCCCTTTAGAGAAACCTTCTAAGTATGAACTTGACAGACAGTAGCAACACTAGGAGTATCCTTCAGAATTTTACAGAAACCTTCTAAGTATGAACTTGACAGATAGTAGCAACACTAGGAGTATCTTTCAGAATTCAGTACAACAGTGAGCTCAGTGTCCAGGACTACCACAGCCTGTCCTCTTTCTAATGCCTTGTTGGCACAAACTAAATTGAGGAACTTGAGTTTCACTGATTCCCTTGAAGAAGCGAATTTCTTTTTTCTTTTTTTAAAAACAGGGTCTCGTTTTGTAGTTTAGGCTGGTCCTGAGCTCACTGTGGGCCCAGGCACGCCTTGAACTCACAGCGATCCTCCTGCCTCTGCCTCCCAAGCGCTGGGGTTACAGGCGCAAGGCACACACCAGGTATTGTATGTGGTTACCAGGGATCGAACTCAGGACCTTGCACTTGCTATGCAGGTCCTGGAGCCACAGAGCTAAATCTCTGGCCCAAGAAGTGAATTTCTAGTGGGTACCATATATACTTCCAGGTTAAAGGAAAAGGTTTTTACAAAATAAATCCAGTTGAGTCTGAATGGTACCTTGCCCACTGCACCCTGCATGAGTTAGGCCCAAAAAGAAGATAGAACGAACTCTGCTTATGAAGCAGCACGCTTGATTTGCCTTTAGAAACGCCACAATTCTCTATTCAAAGCAGTGACCTTGTCTTACTGGGGTGCATTGTGCTGAATTCCAAATCTAACTAAGCATGTGTCCTATAGGTCACACTTCAGCTGCATGTTTAATCACTATGCCTTCTATTTACCTCCATATTTTGTTCAGACCTCATTCTGACCTGGAATCCCTGTCTCAGCTGTCAGAAGTTACCTGTTCTTTTAAGTTACTGCTCAGCTCACCTTGCAACATCCTATTTTCTGCCCTGGCCATGGCCCCTTCTTTCCTCTATTACTGCCTGGATCCCATGTTAGTTGTTAGTTACAGTATCCCCTTCTGTACAGGAGGAAGAGCTGAATCTTTTCTGATACCCTGCTTTCATGGTACAGTGACTTAAAAATTTAGTTGATAGCAGGTGGAAGGATGACAGGAATAAGGTGAAAAAAAAAAGAACTGGAAATGATGTTTTATAATATTTCATATGATTCAGTATATTCTAGTCCTGGCTATGACATGCACTGACTTTCTGGGATTACCCTGTACTTGTTGTAACTCACAAAACAGGTTGCTTTTTCCACACCGACACATTTTGAAAAAACCATTCAGTGCCCCCAACAGTTACCTGGAGATGCACGAACAGAGCTGGTCACGATAGAGTCCAGGTGCCGCTCACCTGCCAATGCCTGTGCTGCATAGAAATGACATAGTGGCTTCACAGGAGCTACCTTTGGGCCGGTCTGGCCAAAGACCGGATTTCTGGATGGAGCAACATAAGGCCATGAGGAAGACTTAGGCAGGAGCAGAGACCTCATCTCGTGACTGGTGGCTGGTCTGTCCACGTCAGCTTATTCAGTGGACATTTAGCCCAGCACAGGGCCAGGAGAACAGTGGAAACGTCTGAATTCTTTGGGGGTGGGTGGTGTAGGTCAGGAGGGTCCCGTCACACTTGTAAGCCCATTTCTCCACTTCCTGCCTAGAGTTTGGATGGAAGCAGGGAGCCTTTACAGACCCCTCCTTTTGGAAGCCATTCTACATGAATTTTTTTGGGACAGTATCACTCCACAATTCAACTATGATTTCAGCGGTCTATAGCCTTGTCCTGTCTGCCCGCCAGCTGTGGCATGCTGAAACCTCTCTGTTTTGCCTCCTGTCACAGCTGAGGCCTCAATGGTCCATGATACAGTGACACTCAAGGGCATGATGACATTAGCTGAAGACCTCCTGGGTCTTTGAGAACTGAGTAGTAATACGACCAATTCCTTGTCAGCGTAACCCCTCCCCCAACTGCTGTAAGAATGTTTTTGTGCATCTTATCCTAATCCATGCAAGCTCATTGACCTGAGACCCTCACCAGGATAGGACCATCTCGGTCCTAGGATGGCTGCTATCCTGAGTCAGTCACCTGAGACTCCCTATGAATCTGAGAGACAGTGGAAGCCCAGAGCGCCTCGCCTGTCCTTGCTGTCTAGAGCAGCAGAGAACAGGCCCAAGACCAAGGCTTTTCTCTGTCTCTTGCCTGTCTTTACTCTCCACTGATTGAGAACTTGAGCTCGGAGGTCCTGTTCTCTGACAAGCCTTGATGTTCCTGCGAGACAAGACTTGCTCCCTCTGAGCTCGGTCTCCACCTCCGTCTTGTGCCCACACCTTCCCCTCAGTCGGTACTGACACCCCTCAATCTCGCGCCACTGGGCCACCTGCTCTGTGTCAGGGTCAGTGCTCCTCTGCAGGTTGAGCCAGCAGGATTTGTAGCGGGGCCTTTATCCTGAGTGGACGAATAGGGGGTTCTGGACGTGGAGAAGGCTGCCAGAGAAGGTCTAGTCTCCCATCTTTGCAGCCAAACCCAAGCCTTTCCAGGCATCTTTCATGGGGGACTGTAGGAGACAGGTGCCCTTAGGACCCTCTGGGTGCCACCTTGCCCACCTGCCTGGCTCTTCCTCCCTGACTCTTCTGTTCCTGTAGTTTATAGACAGAAAGTAGCCCAATGCCAGCTTCAGATCTTTTTGTGCATCACATGCTGGATTGTAGGTTCTTAACATTCTCTTTCTTGTACCTTAAACTCAGGGCCTTGTGTTTACCAGGCAGGTGTTGTGCCACTGATCTATATCCCCAGCCTGGGGACAGGATTGTGCACCCCTTCTTTTTCTTAATTACACCCTTGTAACAGTTTGGGAGATGGGGCTTTGATAGATGGGTGACTAAGGTCACAGAGGGTGGGATAATTCATTGAAGGTTAAAAGGAGAGACATGAAATAGGTAAGCCTCTATGCCACTTTTGAAAACTTAGCTTCTACTGTCTAAAATGATGCCTGACTTTGTGGGCAAGGCTTTGACTCTAACTAGTGACCATCTACTTTCTGAGCCAGTGTTTGTTCATTTAGAAAACGGAGAGTGAGGTCAGGGCCGCAGTGGGAGCCAAGTCACACGATAGCGAGCAAGGCTGCCAAAGGAGCCGTGGCCTGTAGTGTCCTCGTGTCTGCGCGCTCTGCCGTGGCCTCCGAGCGGCCAGCGTTGTCCGCACAGCTGCGGTGGGCCCGTGCTCGGCCTCTCTGGACCGGCAGCAGCTCCCCTTGAGCTCCGTGATAAGGTCAAGCAGAGGAGCAGGCTAGAAAAGCTTTTCAAGATCAGCCGAGTCAACACCACTGTTTGCAGACGGAAATACGGAAGCGCTTTCCCGCGACTGCTTCCATGGCGACCTCCCGGTTTGCCCGGCAGCGGCTCCCCTTTCACCTGCCGGCCTGCGGGGTTTCCTATCAGTTATTTGAATTTTCAGGGGCAAAGAAGGAAGCAGCTCTGTGGGGGTGGGGTTTCAAATATCAAATATTCAAATAACATCTCAGGAAAGGTTGAAGATGATCTTGAAACAAGCAAGTGAAGATGTTTTCATCTGCAGTATTCTCATTAATTCCAGGGCCAGGGAGGGACAAGTGAGGACCGCGCGCCCTGCTGTCACCACATAAACACCCGCTGAGGTCCTGCAGATACAGAGCGCACTGCGCTGCCGGCCAGGAGGGAGCTCTCTGACCTCCAGGAACCTGGTCGCTGCTCAGAGCGGCTCTCAGGGTGAGGTGCTGGCCGTGGCGCAGACAGACAGGGTCCCTGCTCTGGGCGAATGGAACCTGGGGAGTGCAGCGAGTGTAGACCACCCTCCCAGGGATCAGGAGGGGCCCCACTTTTTCCGCTACTGCGACCTGACTGATGGGAATGGATGCTGGGAGCTCCTGGTAGCGATGCAGTTGGAGTGGGTGGGGGGGAGAGGCAGGGAGGGCTCTTGGGTTCATCATGGTTATTTCCTGACTTCCATGGAAAAGGATTAAGATGGATGTGACAAGGCAAGGATGGCCTCCTCTTTTTAGTTTTTCTGTACCGGGGCTCAAACTCAGGACCTTGCACTTGCCAGGCAGGCGTGGCACCACTGAGCTACATCCCTGGCCCCTTGTCCTCTTTAAAGTCTTTTGTCCACCAGAAGGGACAGGGGTGAGGTTCCAAGCCCAGCAGTAAGATGAAGAATGAGAAAACCTTTCAGAACACACTCTTCAGTCTACTGCACTACCCAGAATTTGGCTTTGAGAAATGTGTGTGTCCCTCTTTGGGAGACCCATTAAGAGTGGTCCATCATCTACACCACGTTGGCATGGCGAGCCCAAAACGGTGTCAGAATGGGGATCTGCCGCCTCCTGGTGACCTGTCTGCCTGCCTCACACGGCAGGTGTGTTTAATAGGCTACTGTGTTTCCGTGGTGTAGCTGTGGAAGGAAGCAGTCGGGCCTGAGGAGCCGCAGGGCACCAATGAGCTACTGTGAGAGCTGGAGTGGGCCGGACTTGGGGATGGAGGGCCATTATGCTTGGAGTCTGCACACAGCCCACAGATGCCTTTCTCACCTCCTTAGCTGGTGTGGATCTGTGTCTGGCCAGTGGCCTTGGGTAGGATATATAACTTTTACCACTGTACTCTTGAAAGAGTGTGGTTTTGGCTTGCCGTTATATATGCTCTGACTTCTCCACTCTCTGTTCCAATGGAAATTTCCCCCAGCAACCGAACTTCAAAACGCACAGGCAAAGAGAAGTAACAGAAATCACAGGCTTAAGACGAATCAGGTTGCTTCTAGCACCTTTCTACCTCCTTCAGAAATAAATCAGCGTTTTCTGGCAGAGTTTGGTTTCACAAAATAAGATGCACACATGATGGAAATAGGAAATGCCCACCCAGGAGACCATGAGACAACCAGAGAAGCAATGGCTGTGATGGTCACCAGAGAGGCCTTAACGACCCTCAAGAACACTGGACAATAATTTCTCCTTTGGAACTCATTTTGCTGTTCCAGACAATGATACAGCACCTTAATTACTGCTTCAAATAACTGTACAACTTCATCAAAACGGCAGAGTAACACCCGTGGACTATCAAACCTGTCCCCTGGGAGGGCTGTCTCCCCGGCTTGTGCTACCCTTCAGAAGCAGCAAGCTCTGTCCCTGCCACAATAAGCCAGTACAGGGAAAATATTAATATGTAGTATTAGTCTCATGTGGGCCCCTGGGGTCTCAGTTACTTGGGCCCGGGAGGAGTGTGCAGGGTACTGCGTCCAGCTTGACACTCGGGTCCTCGCCTGAGACAGACAGAAATCACTGCTTTCCTTCTCTTCATGCTGTGCTATTTTGGGATACATGTCGCTTCTGGATTTTCATAGTGCTCTTTATTTCTGCATGTACATCACCCGACCCAGTATGGTCCTTTATCCACGGGGATTTCCGGGTGCAGTGAGACTAAAGCCTTGCCAACATATATACTTCTCCTCACACAGTATGGTCATTGTCAACAACAGCCTAGCTCGATTAAAACAAAGCACAGTTCTTTATCCCTCCCTTTGACCACAGGCTTTGGTTTCCAGTGTTGTAAAACTGGCGGGAAATAGGAAGGTTCTTAATTCAAATGTCTGTGTGATGGGCTTCATGGAAGAGAAGCAGCTACACAACACTTTAAGAGCACACCCCCTGCCTGTGTGATTAGGGAAGTACTGTTCTGGCTTGCTGTGAAGAGAAGATGCTGTATAGGTCAGCTGGCCACGCAGCCCCAAGCAGCCCTGAGCCCTCCAGGGAACGGCCTGCAGATTGCGCCAGGCTTGCCTGCTCTGTGCGGGGTGGGCATGGGTAGCAGGTACAGTGCCCGTTGGGTAAGCGGGAGAGAGTGGTGCCGCTGTCCCGGCCCGGGCTTCCCACTGTGCTGGGAAGGAGCTGGCTGCAAGCTCTGCCCCTGCCACAGTGCTCACACTAACAGACTGGCATCAGCCGCAACGCCTCCGCCCGCCAGCTTTCTCCGTGGAGGGTGCCGTCGCGCAGCCCTGGTGGTAACCCTACAGTCTCAGCGCGTTCCCGTTAAGCAAGGAAATGCATTTCATAAGAGACTATTAGCAGTGACGGTACCAGCTTGGCTGGAGCACCAGCCTGTTCTCCACAATCTAATATCCCGAAGCCCCATAAAACACCACAGCTTTTAATTGATGCCCACAGAGATGCATACAGAGGAGGAAAGGACCTACCTCTCACCATATTTGCTTTTCTCTGAAGCAAGAAGAAAGTAGTCTATAAAATTATTGGTGAGCTTCTGAAAGGGACTCATTTCTATTCACTGACAACTTACAAAAAGGTATAATTTACGTCAAATGATCAACTCTCCCTTTATCTTTCTAGACTTGAACAAAAAATGGAATTAAACACAAGATACTGCATGTAAGCCAGGAGCGATAGTCCGCTGTGCATGCCTACAGTCCCCATACTTGTGA
>PVIC010038630.1:0-17516 GCA_004025085.1 Thryonomys swinderianus
ATGAGGGGAAGGAATAAATATGATACAGAAAGAAAATAAAAGAGCATGTATAAGGGGGGAGGAGGGGGGAGTGGGTAGGGATATGGGTAAAAATGAGAATTAACTTGTGGCATATACTGGTACAAATTTCCCAATGTTATATGTGATTTTGAGATCTATATAAATTGTACCAATAAAGAATTCAATTAAAAAAAAAAGATGTTTGCCTCTGAAATTATCTCTTAGGCCCAAGAATCGATCTCATTGGCTTGGGAACTCCAACTGCACAGAATGTTATTCAACTGATTATTCCTTTGCATCAGGTTGCCTTCACTCCTCATTTACACTGAATGATAATTCAAGCCCAGAGCATTCTATATAATAAAAAATAGTTCTTAACACCTTAAAACATACTAAACAATTACTATGTGAACAGTGTCTATATTTTTAGAAAACTAAATTTACCATTTCTAGGTTCTTTCTACACATGAAGCGTTGTACTAAATGGTGAGGCTAACGATGGCCTTGTCCCTAGAGAGCCCCTGATCCCATAAAGAAGATACATGAACACAATTAGGAGACAGGATGATACAAGCGAAATAACACTGGCGTATGAAGGAAATGAGTTAATATAGGTAAAATGCTTAGAACAATGCCTGGGGCTCACACTTCACGCCCCATAACTACTAACTGTTTTTATTATTATTATTTTTTTTTTGAGACAGGGTCTCACTTTGTCGTTCAGGCTGGCCCTGAGCTCACTATGCAGCCCAGGCAAGCTGCCACGAACTCAGCAATCCTCCTGTCTCTGCCTCCCGAGTGCTGGGATGACAGGCTTGAGCCACCACGCCCGGCACTGTGGTACGTGGTATTGATTGTTGGTGGGCATGAGTCTCCACGTCCAGCATTGTATGTGGTTACCGGGGATTGAACTCAGGACCTTGCGCTTGCGAGGCAGGCGCCGGAACCACTGAGCTAACCCTCTGGCCCCCTGTTTTTATTATTTAATCCTGTTGCAAACTGGAGTGAGTAAAGAGGAAAGAAGCAGCAACACCTGAGCTGCTTCGGAAGCACGAACTGGATCTGACCCGGCGGGCCGAGAGTGAGATGAAGACATTCCAGACCGAGCAGAGGCGAGAAGAGCCCAGCACACCTGCGAAGCCAGAAGGACTGTAGAATAAGAAGCCTTGGAGGCTGTCAGGGAAGGGAGGGGATCATGGGGGTGGAAAAGCTGGAGCCATGTGGAAGGAACCAACACGACTCTAATTTGTGACACTGTTGACATAAACTATGAGAAATGAGGCCAGACCTAGAAAACCTGAGCTGGACCCTGGGGTCAGAGTCCAGACAGAGGGACAGACAAGTAAAGAATATAACGCAGGTGAGAGGTGCCCTAACAGACGTCTGGACAGCAAAGTGGCAATTACACAGCGGAGCGAAGATGACATCTGGCGGGACAATGTATACAGCTTACACTGGAGCACAGCCTTGTAAGATGGGGAAAAAGGGGCAACAAAGTCTCATGGTGTGGCGGGGTGATGTGGAGCAGAACAGTGTGGTTGTGGGGTGGGGGGAGGCCAAGGCAGGATCTGGTGGCGGGAGACCTTGAAGTCCATGCCAAGGAGTTTGAATTTAATCGATCAACAATGATTACATGGAGGGCAGGGACACGAGTGACTGGTACAGCAGAAAGGTCAATTGGTGGTAGCAATGAGAGGGAGTGGGTCCGGAGGTTCATGGGTTCACTAAGGGACTACTGACGCAATTACACCCCAGCCCGACTGGATTCAGAGAACAGGACAGAATGAGGTAGAAACAGCAAAGCTCAGAGCTTGAGTGAGTGTGCCATTACCACACTCACCAGAAGTAACCAGGGCTCACAAAGCAGGCAGAACAGTCAAGAGCTCACATATTTCTGGCATGTACGAATGAATGAGAGTGAAGGAGAAAGAGCAACGTGTAAACAAAAACGCAGGGGGAAGTGGGGAAAATAAATTGGCCTGGGGCCCAAGACACGGGAGGTCTCTCTGGTAACAAGGTAAAGACACCCCTGGTTGGCTGATGAGTAGGACTGTCCACCATGAAAACCTCACCTGCAACCTACAGTTCACAGGACTTGGCCTTTCTGCATCTTCCGAGTTAGGAGCGGTGAGGAGCTGTTCAGCAGAGGTCTTTTCCTGGCATCCAGCAGGGGGCAGCAGAAAGAACCGTTCAGAAGACAGAACTTGGAGAACATGTGGCTCAAGCCAAAAGTCTCTAGAAACTTCTCTCACAGGTATGGAATTCAACCACAGTGCCCACTGTGGTGAAGCACTGTACTGGTCCAAGATGCAAGTGATGAACAAAAGGACACTGAGAATCTCTGAGTTATGTTTCTTTTGGTTAAGAAATGGAAACCCCACTTTTATTCCAAGCAAATCTTCTAATGTAGCAAGCTCAAGAGTGAGGTTTCACTGAAGGAATTTAAAAATACTTGAGATCATATAGATTTTTTAAAAAGTTTTCTTTATTTTTCCTTTTTTGGGGGGGCAGTATTGGGGTAGAATCCAGGATGTGGTGCATGCTGTGCTACAGTGCCCCCCACCACGTGATTCTTTTTTTTTTTTTTTGGAGACAGGGTCTCGCTTTGTAGTTCAGGCTGGCCCTCAGCTCACTATGTAGCCCAGGCAAGCCTCGAACTCAGCAATCCTCCTGCCTCTGCCTCCCGAGTGCTGGGATTACAGGTGTGAGCCACCACGCCCAGCCCCAACAGGATTTTTTTAGTTTAAAAAAGTCAATCCATGATTCTTGACCCTGGTCCCTGAAGACAACAACACATCCTTGAGCAAATCATTCTTGTTTGGAAGGAAGAGGAAGAGTTATCTATTTACTTCTTTGTATACAAAATGAGAGAATTTAATTAAATAACTGAACTGACTACCAGGGCTCAGGCCTATGAAGAGGCTGTGATTGGGGGCACATAAAAAGTGAAAATATCTTTTTTTTTTTTTTGAGACAGGGTCTCACTTTGTGGTTCAGGCTGGCCCTGAGCTCACTGTGTAGCCCAGGCAAGCCTTGAACTCAGCAATCCTCCTGCCTCTGCCTCCCGAGTGCTGGGATTACAGGCATGAGCCACCACGCCCGGCAAGTGAAAATATCTTAATAAATACTTCTTTGTTGCCTGTCTGAGCTTTTCTTAATAAACTAATGAGTTACACTTTTCCTGGAGAGAAAATCTTGGAAATGACCCATTTCCCCAACAGGACACCATTTCCTGTAATTCACATTTGGTAGAGTTAAAAAAAAATAATTTAAACCTAACTCAGCTAGGCCAGCTAAAAGATAATAAAATATTTATTTTTTCTGATTAAAGCCGCACAGACTCAAAATACACAGGCCACAGAAAACCCACCTCCCAAATGGCTGTGAGCTCATATATCCAAAGACACCTACTCACAAGCAAAAGAAGCAGGAAAAAGAGGAAGAGGTGCTGTCCCTTCTATCACAGGGCCTGAGCTAAGGTCATGTAGCTCAAATTCTCTATATATATTTAGGAACAAAGGATCCTTTTAGCCCAAAGAGTAAATTGACTCTGAAAGGCAGATATTTCTAACTGGAAACAGGCAGGACAGTTGGTCTGACCATCAGATGGTCGCTATGAGGTTCTCCCATAGTCCAGGCTTGAGCTGCAAGAGGCTGGTCAGACCCAGGTCTGGTGGCTCATGTCTCTGCACAGCTGCCCCTGCCTCACTGATGCTGGGGAGCTGAGTCCTGGGCTGCGCTCTGGACATGCACCACCTAATCAATCGGGAAGACTGTGTATTGGGGTCAGAACTCAGGACAAATAGTAACCAGCCAGCATCTGCACAACGGCTTTATCATTAGATGGTGGTGAGATGACTTCCTGGGAAAGTGGGGTTGAAAGTCTGACAACTAAACCGGACAGGTACATGAGGGAACTTAGACAAATAGGGAGAGAGAAAATTCTGCACCTGGTTTAGGGTATTTCTACAGGCATATCAGTTCTTCTAAACACACTGGAAAGGACACTTAAGAACCATGCATTTTATCTTATTAAATTCATCTCAAATTTTTTATATAAAAAAGAAAATTACACTTTCCTCCACATAGGGATAGGTAATTAAGACTATCAGAGCAACACCTACCTCCTGCGGTGTGTCCGCCTTCCCACAACGGGCCGCCTCGCCCTCCCTTTCTCTGCCACCATTCCGCCCTCCTGAAGGTCACTAACTCTCTTCCACCACTTCCCAGGCTAGAAACTGGGATTCCTTTCCCATACCTCTCCGTTTCTCAGGCACTTTCTAGACAGCCCCTAAATCTACTCCTTTCATCTCCAACCATCTGCTGCAGCCAGAGTCCAGACCCAGGTCAGTCCCCTTGACCAGCGGCCCCCTTGCCATCTGTCTTTATGGAAAAACTAAAGCCTCTGTTCCAACAATCCTGTGTTGTTCTCGATCACCCTGAGGATAAAGACCAAGCAGGAGAAGAAAAGGCCATCCATCCTTTTCATGCACCAAGCAACCGTGCTGCAGCCAGGGAGCTGCCTGGTGCACCCTCCTACCGCTTCCTCCCGCTGCTCCCCACCCTATCTGCACACCTGTCGCCTGTAAACCCTCCTCCATGACTGACCAAGCACCATCTGTTCTTAGAAGTCTCTCTCCTAGGTGTCCTCCTCTGCCCTCTGTCTCCCTTTCTCCTCTTACACTGATATAGGGCTTACACACTTACAAGATGGCTTACTATGACAGGGCCAGGCTCCAGGCACTTTACATGTATCATCTCATATAATAGCAATTATCACTCTGCATTGTAATGACTGGGTTTCCATTTTTGTCTCCTGGCTAGACCACAAGGAGGAACTATTTTGTTCAACTTTTCTCTTAGGACCTATTCAGGTAACTAGCTTAACAAATACTTGCTGAATGAACACAAAACAAGTTAACGCAAAAAAAAAAAAAAAAAAAAAAAAAGGGTCTGTGACCCATTTACAATACGAACCACCTGAGACAAGTTGGATGCTGAGTTTGTTGTTGTTGTTTGCAGTACTAGGGACTGAACTCAGAACCTTGTGCTTGCCAGGCAGGCATGGCACCACTGAGCTACATCCCTGGCCCTGGATGCTAAGGTTCTGACCTGGCTTGATTTGATAAAACTCAGCTGTATCCAAAGTACTTCCTTGGGATAAATCACTCAGATGTTTCAATTATCTTAATCTCTTCACTACACCAGATTAGAGCCTGTCTTAAATTTGGCGTTGTCTGGCTTCTCGCCAAAATCTCATTTAATCTTCACAATAGCTATTAAGGGGAGCATCACCATTACCACCACCACCATCATCACCATCATCATCCCAGTTTTACACACAAGAACACTGAGGTTCTGAGAGGCTAAGCTGAAGGAACTGGAGCCACTGAACAGAAAGCTGCTCTAACATAAGACCCTTACATTATTCCCTCTTAGCCTGCTGCTTCCCCAGGTGACAAAAATGGGAAACCTCGGGCTGGGGAGGTAGCTCAAGTGGTACCATGCCAACTTTGGATGTGTAAGGGCTCGAGTTCGATTCCTGGTACTGCAAAAAAAAAAAAAAAAAAAAAAGGCAAGCCTCCTTATTGTTTTGACTCAATATTTTTTTGAATCATTCTGTCTACTTCTCATAGAGTGGGAAGTGCCTATGAAAGTGTCTCCCAAATTTCATGTGTTGAACTCTTAACCCTCAAATTCATGTATCCATAGTATTTGCACGTGGGGCCTCTGAGAGGTAACTGGGGTTAGATAAGGCCTCTAGGATAGGACCCCCTTTAAGGCCTCATGGCCTTATAAGAGGTGAAAAAGGAGCTAGGATGCCAGATGCTTGCTCAGTGAGCATGTGATGTCGCTCACCAGATGCTGTGTGAGTGCTGCAGTCAGGCTCTTGACACTCAGCCCACAGTACCACAAGCCAATAAACTTCTATTCTTCACTACATTCCTTAGTCTCAGGTATTTTATTATCACAACAGAAAACAGCCCCAAGCAGAAATCAAGACTTAAATGACTCTGGCCTTGCTGAAACTGCTTTAAAAAGAAGACCCAGCCAGGCATGGTGGCTCACGCCTGTCATCCCAGCACTCGGGAGGCAGAGGCAGAGGATTGCTGAGTCTGAGGCTTGCCTGGGCTACATAGTGAGCTCAGAGCCAGCCTGAACTACAAAGCGAGACCCTGTCTCAAAAAAAAGAAAAGAAAACCCGAGGGACCAGGCAGAGGTGGAGTCTGCAGGACCAGAGAGCTGGCAAAGGCCAGATCTGTCAGTGGCACAGCAGGCCTTTTCTGCTCAAACCCTTAACCCCGAGCTATGCTTCTACCTGCTTAAATCTGTACTATGGGTGAGAGGTGAAATGAACAGGGAAAAGCTGGCCTTAAGCGCTGGAATTTCTAGAGAACAAGAGAAAGGCTCACAGTATGCTTACAGTTTCTAGTGGTTCTGGGTTAAATGAGCAACCATCTTACAAACCAAACCAGTAGTGGGTAAAAAGAGCAGGGCTGAGAGGATGTGCTCATAAAGGAGCCCAAGAGATAGGCATGTGTTGGAGGGAATTCTTAAAGAGAACCTGCAAGGCGCCGTGACCTAGAAGACACGTGTAGGAAGCTATCAGCTGAGGCATCACCAATTGCCAAGGGGAGGCGATCAGCTTTGCTGCCTTGCACTGGGCGGGATGATGGCTGTGCTGGTGTATCCGAACTCACAGGGACCATCTCAGGATCCTTGAGAGGGCAAGGAGTAACCTAGCCTCAGCATGGCCACAGATACCACGGGACAGAAGCCACCAGAGCCCTGAGGGGCAGCCATGGAGCACTAGGAGAAATTAGCAGGTGTGTGTGTATGTCAGGGTCAGCTGCATCTGATCTGGCCTTTTTCTTCTCTTTTATGTTGACTTGCCAGTCACAAAATCAAAACTTCCCATTTTTAAATGGAAAAGACAAACAAAACAGAACCATACCCCACCATGACGTTACTGTTTACCTCTTCCTCCTGGTCCTCCTGTCTTCACACCAACACAGGTGAGGACTGTGCCAATGAGACCTGGAGGTAAAAGCTGGAGAAAAGAGCTACCAGAGACTTCCTGGCTCTCACTAAATTGCAGCTTCTGGGACAAGGAACACCCTGTCCACGGCCCTGGTCTCTCTTGTCTGCTCCTGGGCATCCCAGGCAGAAGCTGTTCCTCACTGGCTGTAGAATAAGTAGCCTTTGTTCTTGGCGTTTAACCAGCATAGGCCTCAAATTTCCATTACATCTAAAGTTCTAAAATCCTCCCACACCATCTTTATGACCTCAGGCTAAAGAAAGAAAAAACCTGGCTATAAACTCCCTAGACTAAAACAAGAAAAATCACCTCTCAAGAAAGCTTTCTCACGGGGAGACCCTCTTCTGTATTTTCCATAAAGTTATGCCCAATACAAGGAGATCAGAAATGCCTCATATCAGCTCCCTTGGTGAAGACTCAAGGGGGAACTGCCCCATAAAGATCGAGGTGCAGAAATGGGACCTTGTATCCAGCTACACTACTAAATTTGGTGATTAAGTATAGCAGTCTTTTGGTTGAGTTTTTAGGATCTTCTATATAGAGAATCATGTCATTAGCAAACAATGACAGTTTAATTTCTTCCCTACCTATCTTTATTCCTTTTATTTCTTTGTCTTGCCTAATTGCTGTGGCTAATGTTTCTAGCACTATATTGAACAAGACTGGTGACAGTGGACATCCTTGTCTTGTTCCTGATTTTAGTGTGAAAGGTTTCAGTTTTTGGCTGTTGAGGATGATGGTGGCTGTTGGTTTCCCATAAATAGCTTTTATTAGTTTGAGATAAAGTCCATGGATAGATGGTTTATTAAATGAAGGAAGGAGAAGGTTATAATGCTGTAGTGTCCAGGCTCTAAGAAAAGCTTGCACAGGGCAGGAGGCTGCACCAGAGCAGGCGTCCCTTCCCCGCCTCCCCTGTCTGTGTGGCCAGGGAGCTGAGGTATCAGAGTAGATTTTTCAAGGGAGATGATGTATAAAATGATTCCTGACAGTAGACTTGAAGTTAGGAGGCAAAGATGAGACCACAAGTATTCCAGCTACTATGAGATAAGGGAGCAACAGGCAGATCTGGGACAGTGGTTCTCAACTGCCCCAACAGAGATGTGCCGGACTTGGGGAGCAGGAATGGCAGAGACAAAGTGCTTTGAGATGTCCCATAACCCACTAGATTCCCCCTGCCCCACCAAGAAATGGTCTGGCCCCACTGCCGAGGCTGAGAAATTCTTTTAAGTCCTGACCTGAGTATCATTCGAGGTTGGGACAGAGATGCAGAGATGAATAGATGGAAGAAGGAAATCCAAACAAGTGATTATTTGAAAATTAAATATTGCCCAGTCAACCCAATCTATGGAGAACTTTAGGTGTCCAGGGTCAAGTCATCCTTAACTAAGAGTGAAGAAAGTGTTCATTTAACACCAAGCTGCAGAGTGTGCTGCACTGAAGCAGTCATTACTGATCACCAAGGGATGGAGCATTAGGAAGCTAATAGGCTGTGCTCTCTGTGATTTCTCCATTTCCTTTCAATAATAGCGGCACATGCAGGATGTCAATGAGCCTGCCCAGCATTTCTCTTCTCTTATTAAATTTAAGTGATTGCCTTTCTACATCTGACGGATGGGATAAAAATGCATCTGACCCTGCAAGATCCTTTCAAGAAGAAATTGAGTTTCCTTTTATTCCTTTTGACCACATGATCTGTCTTGCTAATTGATTGCCCTCAATACAATGTTGAAAAAGCAGGCCTGGATGCAGTGCTTTTTCTTGGGGGTGGAGGACAGTGCTGAGGATCAAACCCAGAGCATCATGCTAGTCAAGTGATTTTCCACTGAACCACATCCCTGCCCACTGTCTTTCCCCACTGGGGCATCTGCTGGTGGGCCCAGCCCTCACCTCTGCCTCCCTTTCCCAAAGTTGGAACACCCACATTCTCCACTGATCCTGCCTTGGGCTTGCCTAGGACCTGCCAGGAGCTGAAGGTTGTTTTCTTTCTCCCACAGGAAATAATTACGCGGGCTCAGCAACCCTCAGTTGCCAATCCCTGGCTTTCATGAAGTCTCACCATGTGTGTGACAGTGGTACCATTGCTGAGTAGGCTAGCGTTTCCCTGACTGATCCTGTTTATCTGCTGCAGGGACTTCTCAATGAGATGTATCATTTAAACAGTCAGACTTAGAAAGGGACTCGTTTAGAGAAAAAGAGAGAAAATATTCTGTGATGAAGCAGCCAAGAAGAGAGATGAGTCATTGCATGGCTGTGTGCAGGCGGTGAGGGCTGCTCGGTTCTTCCTGTTTCAGAGACCTGGACAGGTCCAAGTGTCTCTTGGTAGGGACTGTGAACTAGGTGAGGAAATCCTATTACCAGGGCAGCTCTTTCTATGAAAACAAATACGAAGTGCACAGAAACTTCCTGGGCTAGAGTGAGATGAGAAGTGAGGGGGGCGCAACAGTTTATTAACCGTTTAGATTTTAAAGTGAAGTTGAAACACAAATAAAGATAATAGCTCAGCCCCTCTGGTCAGCGTATACTATATGCTGGGCCCTATGTTAGGACTAGAGAAGCCTCTCAAAAACCTTGGGAGGTTCAGGAGCAATTAATTCATAAGGTCAACTTGCCCCAGAAAAGTTCTACCTTGGAAAATATTGACAGTGTGGAGATAAATTCATCTTGGGAGAGATTAGATCTTTTTGAGCTGGGAAAATAGCAGCTTTGGAGAATGCTTAGTCCTGTTTTGTCTTCATACGTGGTCGTGTTATGGTAGCAATCTCCAGTGTTTCTACTGATTTATGTGTTGTCTCACTTTCCACTCCTTCAGTGAACATCTTCCTCTGCCCTTCAGAGGTGAATAGTAAAGGGCATGAGTACAAGGAAGGGAAATCAGGCCCCAGGGACAGGCGAGAGCTAGGGTTTGAGAAAAGCCCTCAGGTAACCTGGTGACTGCCAGTGGGGAACTGGGTTTGCACAGATCCCAAGTGTGGCCTCTGCCATCTGCAAGTGGACGTGAACTTCCCCTAGTCATGTCTGAGTTTGCCGTTCTGGTGGAGAGGAGTATGTTTGCACAGGTGTTTTAATCAGGGGGCAGCATGCAGTCTCCTGTCTGCTACAGCCTGCAGGTGACTCAGAACATAAGAGGCAGAGCTTCGAGGGGAGCTCTTGGCAGAGGACCCCAGGTATGTGTGTCAGAGGTGCTCAGATGCTTCCTTAGCCTCTTTGAAGCCAGTTGCTCTCCATTCCTTAGCTCAGGCTGTAGAGTAAATTCCTGATAAAGTAAAAATCAAGGCAGGGGTTCTTATCAAAGACCATCAGTATAAATGTTAAGATGCTGGCTTTGAGTCTGAGGCAGAAGGACTGCATCTCTGTGTCTAGCCTCTGCCAGGATTTTCTCACTTCTTATAAGGTTATCCCCTGAAGAATCTTAGCAATCCATGTACACTTAAAAAAGTTCATCCTTTCCAGTCTTTACACACAGACAGGGCAGGATACAACTGGAGGGATGAACTTGAGAAAGCAAGGAGACCATCTTACTGCCATGTACTCAGCTTGGGTGGGTGGGTTCCTTTCCTGCCACAGCAGCGACTCTCAACAGGAACACTTTGCCCAATAGGGACAGAGGGCAACAGCTGAAGATTTTTTTTTTTTTTTTGAGACAGGGTGTCACTTTGTAGTTCAGGCTGGCCCTGAGCTCACTATGTAGCCCAAGCAAGCCTCAAACTCAGCAGCCCGCCTGCCTCTGCCTCCCGAGTGCTGGGATTACAGGTGTGAGCCATCATGCCTGGCTGCTGAAGATTTTTTTTTCTTTTTAAAAAAATCATTAGATTTTAATTTTTAAGGTGGTTTCATGTTTTCAAGAAAATTGAGCAGAAAATCCAGAGTTCTCCTGTATCTCCTCCTTGACAACCCCGCCCCATTTTCCCTATTACTGCCCCTTGGAAATAGTGTGATACCTTTGTTATAGTTCATGAGCCAATGTTGATACATTAATATTATTAGCTAAACCCCACTGTTTACATAGAGGCTCATTCTCTGTTACACATTCTGTTGACACAAGCTAGAGACCTAACCCAGGACCTCATGGTGCTAGGCAGGGACTTCACCACTAAGTTACAGACTCAGACCTATAGTTCTGATCTTCTGTGTCCCCCAGAGTCCTGTGTTTGAAAGGCCTGGTCCCCAGCTTAGCATTATTGAGAGGTGGGGGAATCTTTAAGAGGTAAAGCCTCATAGGAAGCCTTCTGTTCTTCGGCTCTCCAGCCACCACAAGGTGAGGAGCTTTCTCTATCACACACTACCATCATCCTGCTATACCTCCCACAGGCTCAAAAGCAACAGAGCCAACCAACTGTAATCTCTTAAGACCATGAGGCAAACTCTACCTTTCTTCTTTTTAGGTTTATCATCTCAGGTCTATTGCTACAACAACAGCAAACTAACACACGCATAACGACATGTACCCACCATGATGGTATCATTTAGAAGGGCATCACTACTCTATACCTCTCCTGTGCTTCTGGAGACATTCATTGTCACAATAAGGCGGGCATTGAGGGCATCTCCTGGTTAGCATTTTGTCCTGTCGAGGATAGCATCCCACCGCATGAAGCCCATGGTGCCAGGATGCACAACCTTGCTGTACAGACATTGGCCAGGGGGTTGTGTGTATGCTGCGGTGGAAATGAGGAGCTGAGGCCTCGGAGCTGGAAAGGCCCCCTGAGGCACTGGAGCTTGACTGATAGGAGGCTGGCTTGTAGTGGGAGAGAAAACCTAGGTGGCTTTGGGGTAGGAGGAGGAAAGTGACTATAACATATGGGCAGTATTCCAACCATAATTCCAGTACACATGCCTTTAACTCTCACCCTTTTAAATTCCAGCCCCAAGGTCTGAGTCCAATTAAAATGACCCAAATTATAATTAATGGGTTGGGCCCAGCAAGGTTAGCATGGGTCACTCTCAAATGAAATTCTCTGATCCACCTAGAGCTAAAAGCCCAACAACTTGCGTTTTGATCCCCTGTGTTTAAGCACCCTAGTTAGCTTCTCACTGCCTCAGTTCCCTTTCTGAAAAGGAAGGCAGGCAGTTCTTCTCTTTGTCTCCTTGTAGACAGAGTATCTTTGCAAGCTGGTCTCTTTGCTGCCTGTGACCATTAACCTTGTGATGCCAGCATTGTGTTAGACAACACAGAGCATGCTGTGGGAGACCTGGTCAATTAAAAATGACCCAAGAAGAAAAGAGTGGCATTTTTATATTGGAAAAGTCTTATGTGGATGCCAAGTGTGTGAGTGGGACGGAAAGCGATCAGATGACTACTGTTAAAAGAGATTTATGAGGGAAAAAATATAAACTTTCCAAGTCAGCACTTCTTGCAAATGGAGGGCTCGTGGGCGAGGGGCATGTAGCAAGCATCAGTCCCGCAGAGTTCTTGTTGCTCCATAAATCTTGCAAAATGGGAGCCAGGGTTATATTACCCTCATAGTCATGGGAGGAGAATCCAAAAACCAAACTCACTCCCTTATAGGATGTAAATATGAATAAAGAGAAATAGTCCTTTTCATAAATTACCTCCTTCACCCTCGTCTGCCTGAAATCATAAAACCCCAAATGTAACCAGAAAAATGTTCTTTTGAAAACATTCTTCCTCTGTGGGTGCATCTTTGGATTGGGGAGAGAGAAGCTTTGCAGAACAAAAAGACTCCAACTGAGGCATGTAAAACAAGTTTTATGAAAACTCTAATTATCTCCCACCTGCTGGTACTTTGTGACGTTCACAGAAAAAAAAAAAAGGATAATTGAGAACAGCATTTGATGCGCACAGGGCTGGTGGGTTCTTTGCTCTTCTTAAAAGGGATTTGTACTTAATCAAGTTTATTTCATAATAAGTAGGTCCAGGCACTGAGTTCACATTGGCATGTTTGATACTGTTTAATTAAGATACTTTTCACATGAGGCGTTGACTTTTGTTGTTTGAGTTTAATGCTTCACTTTGGGTTTGGGGCAGTTAGCTTAGTGAGGGGGTCACACCTTGGCGATGTTCCTGCATGCTCTTGGGAAGAGTACATTCTTATGGCATATCTGGGGGAAGGGAAGACAAAGTGTTCTGGTACCTTGCTCCTCACAGGACTCTGAAATATTTCTGGCCTTAAATGTGAAACCCTAGACTCCACCCTTTTGCATTCTGCACCACCACCACCACCCCGCCGAGGTTTAATCTGTCTGTTCCTCTCTTTTATGTCTACCTTCCTACGGTCTCTTTGCCTTGGGCTGCAGAGTCACTACAGGCATCAAGGCTCAGAACTTCTCAGTGTGTTGCAGAACAATAACTTCATCATTTATGAAGCACTTGCCGTGGGTAACAACTGGGCTTAATGCTCTATCTTCTCATTTAATCCTTCTGAGAAGCTAGAGGTCACCTAGCTGGTGGGTGGTAGAGCTAAGATTCAAACCATTTTCTTGACCAGAATCAATCCGTTAACCACATGGCTATAATAATGCCTTTCCTTTTATGCTCTAAGACTTAGAAAAATTCCCAGCTTTGTCATTTTTGTTTTTCTGAGTCTGAACTTTCAACTGGATCTGAAATTCCATTGCATCTAGAAATCCTCCCAATTGTGTTTTATTCATTGTGACTGATAATAAGTTTTCTGAAGGCTAAAGAATACTGTAGAATTTTCCTGAAGTTTTTTTCTTTTAATCTTTCTGAACTGTCCCACTACACTGTAAGATGTGGATTACCTTGTGTATTGCATTTAAAGTTTCTTAAGCCTAGCCTTCTGCCGCCTCATGCATCTACTAGGGCCCCTGCACTTCATCCCATAAGTACAAAGTGAGCCCAAGATCAAGGGGACACTCACCAATCGTGCACCGTGGGCCACTTGCTTTCTATTTCTAACCATGGGCAACCCATCTAGTGGTCTCAATGACCTATGTTATGGTTACTCAGTGACCTACGATACGTAATGGTCTGAGTCCATTTTCCTGTCACTGGAATGAAATACCCAGTATCTACAACTTTAAAGGAGGAGAGGTTTATCTTGGCTCAGGGTTACAGATAGTTTCAGTCCATGGTTGGCTAGCTCCAAGGCAGAAACAGGATAAGGGAGTGCTCAGTTCATGGCACCCAGACAGCAGAGGGAAGGGAGAAGCCAGGGCCAAGAATATATCCTTTCAGGTCACACACCCCCCCATGAGCCACTTCCAACAAGACCCCATCCTCTAGCAGTCCATTTCGCTACTGAACTCAAATGAATGAGTTCACCAATGAGTACAGCACCCCCAGAATCCAGTCACTCTCCACACACTTGAGACTTTTGGGGGACACTGTAGATCTAAACCACAACAGATGATGTCTGAATGATAAGGAGTAGAGGCCTGTGTATACCTGCTCCAAATGTCATAGCCACGCATTGTCGCAGAACAAGGGTTTTAGTCCAAGCCTCTATGACATCAGTTCTTCCCACTCTGTTTCCTTCCCATCAAATGAGAATTAGGTGAGGACTGCCTTTCTTCTTAGGAAAAGAGAGATGCAGCAGGCTTATAGAAACACATGGAAAGCCTTTGCTCCCCCTACCCCGCGAGCCACAGAGGGCCACTGAGTAAGGGTGGCTCACTCACATGGAGTGAGTGGAAAAACCAGGTCATGGAGCTGCATTCCTGTTTAATTGGATAACGCATGCTTGCTTTGTATTTGTTTACCTTATGGCTAGTTCTGACAAATAAAATGGATTCTTCTCTTGGCTTCCTCACATGGGAAAAGGAAGCTGCGGAGGTTTAGTAGAAGGAACAATGGAGTGAAAATGCATGAGATTTGGAAAATCTCCAGGTAGATGGTGTGGCCACCTCGTTGGCTTGGGTGACGAGAGGAAATAACACAGGGCCACTTCCTGGATCGCATTCATTACCTCAAACGCTGCCCTGTTACCACACAGCTGTATGACCCACCCCTAACCTCCTACCCCTGCAGGTCCCTCATCACTGAGGCCCCTTCCCTGGCACAGCACTGGGCAGTCAGCTAAAGTGTATTTATTGAGCTCCTACAGATTGCCAATCAAAATGTCAGAATAGGTAATAGAATGAGGTAAAGGTGTTTCTTTTTGTGGCTTATGTCAGGACTCAACACACCTGGAGTAATAATAGGAGCTATTTCTTTTTAAAAACTTTTTGTGTGCGTGTGTGGTGCTGAGAATTAGACCCAAGGCTTCATGCATGTTAGGTAAGCACTGTAGTGTACTGTTACCTCCTCAGCCTGGTTATTTCTGTATCTTTTCTATGTCATATCATTTCAGGGTTATTGGAAAGGGTTCATCCTACACCTTCTTGAAACTTTGAGGAGCTCTCAATTTTCCTTCAGAGTCTTTAAAATAATTTTGCTCTGTGTGTGTGTGTGTGTGTGTGTGTGTGTGTGTGAGGGAGAGAGAGAGAGAGAGAGAGAGAGAGAGAGGAGAGAGAGAGAGAGAGAGAGAGAGAGAGAGAGAGAATGAGGGGGAGGGAGAGGGGGGGGGAGGAATTTCCCCTGGAGTCTCTGGCTGTTCCTTCGCCACAGTGTCTTCTGTTCTGGTAGCTTAGCAACATTGATTCTCATGTAGCAAAGCCTCCCTGGGCACTGCTGGCCTCCCAAGGAAAAATCATGTGTAAGTGTCAGGTATCCAGCAAGCTATATCTCCTTGGACTAAATATTCCCTTTGGCTTGGTAAAGGCCAAACCCTTTAGTCCACCATGGATGTTAGAGGACCTTCTGCTTGCTATATTTATTGACTTTTTAAAGCCAAAGCAATTTTAGCAGAGCCAAGAAAAATGTTGGAGAGATTTCATATAAGAATGTAGCCTTGCATAGTTTTCCTGACTGAAATCCAGTCTGTGTGACACTGGAGACCTAGGAGCAGCTTCAGCTGAGAAATCCTGCACCGTGATCAGATGGGATGAGTCCTAAAGGCAGGGCCTTTAATTTCTGATGGGCTGCACCCTGCTTTTTATATTGTTCTGTGCCAGGGTTTTGTGCTATATTTGGAGCCTTTGTTTAGAATTGTCTAAGAGCATCAAAAGCAAGTACCCCAGTCCCCAGGAGGGCATGGAGCCTTTTCTTCAGATGGGCCACATGCAAAATGAAAAGAAAATAGCCACTTGCTTCCAGAGATGATTCCTGACTAAGAAGTGAATAAAAGAAATGGAATACTGAAAGCAGGAGATGGACTGTTGAGTCCTTAACCCGTTTTAGAGCCTGCCTTCTGCTCTAATTAAAAAATACCCAGGGTTGGGCTGGAGATTTAGCTCAGTGGTTCCAGTGCCTGCCTTGCAAGCGCAAGGTCTTGAGTTCAATCCCCAGTAACCACATACCACAGTGCCAGGCGTGGTGGCTCACGCCTGAAATCCCAGCACTCAGGAGGCAGAGACAGGAGGATTGCTGAGTTCGAGGCTCGCCTGGGCTACATAGTGAGCTCAGGACCAGCCTGAACTACAAAGCGAGACCCTGTCTCAAAAAAAAAAAAAAAAAAGAAAACCCAGGGTTGTGGCATGCATGCACCTGTAATTCCTACACTCTGAAAGCCAAGGCAGGAGCAAGTTTGAGTGAAGCCTGAAATTTGGCAATTTTTGCAAGAATTTGTCTCAAAATTTTAAAAAATATATTTAAAAGTGCCCGGAGGTGTAGTGACTTATCCTAAACCACAAGGCCAGTCAACTGGAGTGGAGCTCCAGCGTCTCTGCTTTTCATCCTCAGAAATTAATGTCTCTAGGAAACAGAGGCTCAAGTTAGGGGAAAAGGTCGGAAGAAAATCTCTTTCTTCCCAGGAAGCTGTCGGCAAACCAGCAAGCCATGGCTAGCATCAGGGTCTTTCCTGGGTGGGAGAGGGAAGGTGAGCAAAATGAATTCTCTGATTCAGGAAAAAAGAAAAATGAATGGCACTAATTTTTCAAATTCTTACCACTGGGACTGTCTTAAACTTTAACACTTTATTAGCAAGGCTAAAAATCACTCAAAAGCTGGGCGTGATGGCACATGCCTGGAATCCCAGCACTCGGGAGGCAGAGGCAGGAGGATTGCTGAGTTTGAGGCTTGCCTGGGCTACATAGTGAGCTCAGGGCCAGCCTGAACTACAAAGCGAGACCCTGTCTCAAAAAAAACCCAAAACAAAACAAAACCAAAAAATCACTCAAAAACTCACACCTACATAGACGCCAGCTATTTGTTGTTGTTGTTGTTTCTTTTAAACAGGAAAAAAAAAAGCCCTATAGTATTTAAAAGCTCAGGGAGGGTCATTCTATAGAGATGTTGAAAAGGTCCCCATCTGCTGGGTTGGAAGCATCTTCTTGAAGACAAGGTGGACCAGTAAGGATGTTAGAAAAAAAAACAGAGATGTGCATTGTAATTTGTGTCCACTTAACCTCAATATCACCATCTACAAAACTGGGGGGTTTGGATGAGGATGATATCTAAATTAAATGGGATAGTATACCTGGCACACAAATGAACACTTAATTGATATTAGCTCCTTAC
>PVIC010038631.1:0-17509 GCA_004025085.1 Thryonomys swinderianus
TCAGAGCCAGCCTGAACTACAAAGCGAGACCCTGTCTCAAAAAAACAAACAAACAAATAAAACAAAACCCCATAAAAACAGAAAGACGAGCATCCACATTCTCACCCCAAGTGAGTTTGCATTCACATTTTCTCTTCTAGACACTGGTGATAGGTACGCAGAGTTTTACATAATTGTAATCATAGTAGACCCACAACTTTGGTTTGTTTTCACTTCTACTTAACACTTCCCCCCTCATCCTACACAATCTTTCCCAAGGGCGGTCAGAACAAAAGTCTATGAGCAGGGCCAGAGATTTAGCTCAGTGGTTCAGGCTTCTGTCTCCCAAGCGCAAGCAAGGTCCTGAGTTTGATCCCGGTAACCACATACAATGCAGGGCATGGTGACTCACACCCACCAGCAATCATTACCACATACCACAGTGCCAGGCATGGTGGCTCACGCCTGTAATCCCAGCACTCGGGAGGCAGACAGGAGGACTGCTGAGTTCGAGGCTTGCCTGGGCTACATAGTGAGTTCAGGGCCAGCCGGAACTACAAAGCGAGACCCTGTCTCAAAAAAAAAAAAAAAAAAAAAAAAGTCTATGAGCACCTTATTATGGCACCTCAATGTTATATCTCACAATTGAAGTGCTATAATTTATTAAACCATTTCATGCTGGCCATTAGTATGGGTTTTGTTGATAGTAGTTATACATTGGAAATTATCTGAAGGAAAGAAGGATATCTTAAGTCTTTTTTCTATTACTTGTCCCTAGCAAAGTGATTTAATCAATCTATATTAGATAGATGAACAAGTGCACATAATGAACACCTTAAGGCATAACTTTTCTGTTGAATAATTTCCTAATTTTTCTTGGGACCAGTGACTCTAAGCATATTAATATTTTTTCCATTGTACATTATGGAAGATTATGTTCTCCCAAACTGGCCACACATATACGTAAGCCCCGTGGAACTGACTGAGCGTAGTGACAAGGACAGTCCCCATCGCGGTTGGGCAGTGCTCTGTGGCTGCCTGGAGGAGCAGCAGACATGCTGCGGGCGCCCCAGGGCACTCGGCCAAGAGTGCTGGACGGGCAGTGCCAGCTTCGCTTCCTGCTGAGGACCTAGCAGCTGAGACTGCCGGCTTTTTTTTCCGTCACCATGGATTGGAGACCTGGACTACCGAGTCAATCCTTTGATTATCTTCCTTCTCTCCTCTCTCTTCTCCTTTCCCTCCCCTTCCTCCTCCTTTCTCCTCTCTCTAGCACTAGGGATCAATCCAGGGCTTTCACAGTGACCTATGTCTCCAGCCCCCTTCAAGTTCTTTGATACAAGATCTCCATGAATCGCCTCAGTGAGACCTGGACTTGTGGCTGTCTTGCCTCAGTCTCTTGAGGCGCTGGGCTTACAGGTGTGTGCTATTGTGCCTGCTGTTAAGCAGTCTTCACAGAGCCCCATGGAGAACTTACATGGGACCCCTTGGTCTTCCTTCCACAGCTTGGATTCAGCTGCCAACTCCTTGCTTCCCCTACCCTCACTCTCACTGCCCCTCTACCCACCCAGAATGCTCCCATGATCCTCAGCATGGAAGGCTCCTTCACTAGAAATTCCAGTCCATGGAAAGCAAGGCCTGCTTTATCTCCTTAATTTGAAGAATTTCCAAGACAACATTAAAAGAGAAAGGTTTAAAGAACTCATGCAGAACATTAAATGGAGGCAGAGAATTGTACTGTGCTTGTTTTCAGGCCTGGGCAGCAAACCTCCTTGAGATGGAAACCACGTAGAACCCCAAGCCAGCAGGTTCTGGGGCTGTCCTTCCGGGCAGACTTCCTTCTGTGAGTCTGTCTCTCACGAGGCACAGCAGTCTTTGGAGCTGGAGCTCAGTAAGTGGGTAGTGCATTTGGGGCCAGAAGTATCAGCACTGCTCAATGCACCTATGTGCCCTGTGTTGGTTAGGCCGGCCAGCTGTTCCTGAAAAAGCAAGTTCTGCCCCCTACAGAGCAGATCGCCACCTTCTGACTCTCCTCTGAGGGGATGAAGTTCATGAAAGCAGAGTCTGATTCAAAGTTATTTTTTCCTGCCATTTAGAAGCGGGAAAGGAAGGAGGAAGCGTCTTCTTGGTATACTAGAAAGCCCAGCCTCTGGGACACAAGGCCAGTACTGTCCAGAACTGGGGACTGGCCAGGCATGTGGGGCGAGAGTAAGGGGGACGGGAGGCAAACCCGGCAGCAAGGCTGGCAGGTGGGGTTTGAGCCATCAGGGCCATGAAGATCGTGGGCGTCTGGCACGATCTGAAAACGAGTGTTGCTTTCCGATGCCAAAGGGGGTATTGCCTAATTCTACTCATTTATTATAAAAGACCTTTAAAAGCCATTTTCTTCATCTAAAAGCACCGCCATTCATTATGTTCACTTTTAGCTTCTCAATTATCTCTGAGGTGTGAAGAGTTATCTATTTTATAATCAAATCCTCACGTGAAAGATTAATTGCCCTGCCCATGAGTGATAGAGCCCATCTACCCTGCGGCTCTTTTAGCCAGAATGACTGGAATATTCACTTTGGTTTGGGGGGCAGGAAAGGACTTGGGGGAGCTCTAGGTATTGCCATATCAAGGACCTTTGTTATGAGTTGCATCCCCTGTCCTTTTTATTTTGGGGCACAGGATCTCACCAAGTTGCCCAGGCTGGGCTTGTCCTAGTGATTCCCCCGCTTCAACCTACCAGAGTGCTGGGACCACAGGTGTGCACCACCATGCCTCGAGAGCAAGGGCTTTATCTTTACATTTCACTCAGAGGAGCATCTAGGATTAGGAGCTGCTGAGACATACAGGGCCACTGCTGTCCTCAGTGGAGACTTGCAACATCCCATCCTGGCCAGGAGTGGTGGCTCATGCCTATAATCCCAGCAGTCGGGAGCAGAGACAGGAGGATTGCTGAGTTCAAGGCTTGCCTGGGTTACATGGTGAGCTCAGGGCCAGCCTGAACTACAAAGCGAGACCCCGTCTGAAAACAAAAAAACAAAAAAACAACGAACATCCCATCCTGGTTCCCTGGGACCCTTCCTAATGCTTTCAGAAGTGTCACCTACCCCATGCCAACGCAGGCCAGAGCCCTTCAGTATGGAAACAACTCTGATGACCAAGCAGGGATGAATGAGGTGGCTTGGAGTCGGAGTCGGTATCTAACCATTCTGCAAGAAAGCCACTGGCATACCAAATGACTCTGGCCGTTGACTGGGGCCCAAGGAACACAGCTGTGAGTGTGGATACCTCCCCCCCACCCCCCCGCTTGCTCCCAGAAGTCCTGTCAGCACCTGGTAATGGGTGAGAGTACAGGGGCAGCAGCTGGTCCTGCAGGGATCCCAGTGGTGCCTGATAACTGAGGAAGAGCCCAGGAGTGCGTACATCAGCTCTGTCACTTTCCTCCTCTGAGGCCCAGCCACAGGGAAGGCGCGTGTGCTTAGCCGGCTCCCAGGATGTGCTTTGGAGGGGATGCATCATTCCTGAAAGGTAACTGCAGCTGTTAGCGCACTTAATTCCCCAACAGACCACTTACAGCTAAGACTAGTGAGAAACAGTTCTTGTGCGAACATGAGGCAAGACATAAGGCCCAGTGAAGCCAGAAGCCACTTCCCATGGCTGCTGAGTGCCAAGGAAGGGTGAGATCTCCCACCCTTGGGGAGAGGCGCCTGCCAGCTGGTGGGTTGAGGACCAGGTCCAAAGAGCGGGCTTAATCAGAGTGAGCCTCTGAGCAGGGGAGCCGGCACACCGGAAGGGCCTCCCAGAGTGGAGGCGGCAAGTCTGGGGGAGCTGGCCAGCACCCAGGACTAGGGGCAGGAGGGCCAGGTGGGGGCCAGATTGTGGAGAGCTTTAAAAGTCAGGCTGTGGGATTTATCAGGGGAAGTGAAATGATCAAACAGGTGTTTCAGGAAGATAAATTTGAAGAGAATGTGCAGGATGAATTGGAAAATCTGGAAGCATGGCAACAATTAGGAGGCTGTGAGATTAATTAGGCTGCTGCAAGAGTCCTGTGTGAGTTGATAAGGGTGGAAATGAGCAGAGTGGAGGCAGGAATGGAAAAGGGACAGCTGCGGAGACACTGTTAAGAAAGAATGGATGGGGTTTGCTGTCTGATTGGACTGGGGATCCAGGGAGCTCAAGGATCAGACACCAGCTCTGAGCGTGGGCAACTGATAGGACGGTGATCAGTGAGGAATGTTGGAGGGAGAGCGTCTCAGCAGATGCGGCCTGTTTCAGGTGTACAGTCACGGGACCGGAAGTGAACACCCACTCAAGGGAAGAGTGGCACAAGGAGTCTTGGGAGGGAGTGCACAGGGGAAAGAGACGTCCATGGCGGCCTCGGGAGGGCCATCCAGTTGTGGAGGGCTCATCTTAGGATGGTAGTCACATATTACTTCTTAAACTGAGAAATCCAGGTAGCATAGCATTTTTGTTTCAGTAGGCGCTAAATTATAAGTATGTCCTGAAACAAATTTAGTTTAAGGGTGATAACTGACAGAGGAAAAAAATAATAAAATGACAGGGAAAACAGTCCAGATCAGCAGATCCAAGGAGCCAAGCGATAAAAAGGAATACGTGTGACACACCCTAGACCTAGTGATGTCGATACTGATTTATTCTAATAAAAAGTTCAAAAACTTTCCTGCATCTGGGGCTGAGGGTGTAGGTCAGTGGTAGAGCGTGTGTTCACCATGCTTAAGACCATGGGTTCAATCCCCACTGAAGACAAAAAAAACTCTGCTGTCTCTGCAGTGCACTATCTTTCTGAAGGATGAATTCAAATTCCCCAAAGGTTTTAAAATTACATAAAAGCAGCCCTGGGGGACTGGAGATTTAGCTCAGTGGTTCCAGCACCTGCCTGGCAAGTGCAAGGTCCCTGGTTCGATCCCTGGTAACCACATACAACAATACTGGGTGTGGTGACTCACGCTTGTAATCCCAGCACTTGGCAGTCAGGAGGACTGCTGAGTTTGAGGCTTGCCTGGACTACATAGTGAGCTCAGGGCCAGCCTGAACTACAGAACTACAAAGCGAGACCCTGCTTCAAAAAACAAAAAACAAAAAAAACCACAAAACAAAAAAAACCAAGTGGGGCCAGAGATTTAGCTCAGTGGTTCCAGCATCTGTCTAGCAAGTGCAAGGACCCTGGTTCAATCCCTTCTAACCACATATAACAATAATGGAGGTGCTGACTCTCACCTGTAATCCCAGCACTCAGGAGGCAGAGGCAGGAGGAGTGCTGAGTTGGAGGCTTGCCTGGGCTCCATACGGAGCTCAGGGCCAGCCTAAACTACAAAGTGAGACTCTGTCTTAAAAAATTAAAAACAAAAACAAAAACAAACCTAAAACAAACATCTACTCAAACATTTTTGAATACAGGAAAGCTACCTAGAATATAGCTAACAATAATCATGTAACATGTACATAAAAATCTTTCTTTTCACTAACCCTATTTCTTAGCACTTTAATAAGGTATATGTAACTGTACAGTTTAACAGCAAAGCAGTTGTTAGCATGGCCCTATATTTAGCATGTTTCAATGATATTTTCTTTTAAAAATTCATAGCAAATACATTTAACATACAGTAAAAGCAATTAAAAGCGCTTTGTATATCACTTAAAGTACAGAATTTTTTGAAAGCTTGAAAAATTTACAAACTATACAAAATGGATACATATACAATACTTGAGAAGACACTGGGTTAAGCTATATTCAGGTTTACATAAATATGATGGAAGCAATCTCTGTATCAGTCTAGAAATACACAGAGATGGCTAGCAGCTACTTCTATGACAGGCTATCTTTCACTCTCTAGGTATTTTGAAGACTTAAATGGACATTATTAAGATTGTAAAGAAAGAACTCTAAGGTACTGAGTTACATTACAGAGCAGTGAAACAGACTGCTAAAACCAAGGAAGGGACAGTATTTCTGACCTTCACATACTCTTAACTAAAACCCAGTTAATTCTGCTAACTCAGTTTAACCCAAGAATCGACATTTTGTTTCATTTTTTTGTTTTCAGACAGTATCTTTTTTTTTTTGCTTTTTTGGAGACAGGGTCTCGCTTTGTAGTTCAGGCTGGCCCTGAGCTCACTGTGGTGCCCAGGCAAGCCGCCGCGAACTCAGCAATCCTCCTGTCTCTGCCTCCCGAGTGCTGGGATTACAGGCGTGAGCCACCACGCCCAGCATTAGATGTGGTAACCGGGGATCGAACTCAGGTCCTTGCGCTTGCAAGGCAGGCGCCGGAACCACTGAGCTAAACCTCCGGCCCTTCAGACAGTATCTTGCTATGTAGTCCAGGCTGGCCTTGAACTCACTATGTAACCCAGAATGGATTACAAATTTGTGGTGATCCTCCTGCCTCAGCCTTCTAATCCTGTTGGGATTACAGCCATACACCATACACCACCACACATGGCTTAGGAATTAACTTTTTAAAATGCCAATACTGTGATATCTCCCTCAATAATCTTTAAAACATATACCTTACGCAAATTGTACCAATAAAAAATGCAATTAAAAAAATAAATAAAACATATACCTATCTGTAATACATTACTTAGGAATTAATTTCATTTCTTTACAGACTGTAGACTGATTTGCAGAACCCTGGAGGATTAGAGATAAAATTAGCACATTTTCATTCATTTTAAATACATTACTAAATGACAACTCAAATCCATTTTTGAATGAAGAATCAGGTGGATAACACCTTGGGGTTACAATGAAAGAGAGCTATTACATTTATTTAACTAAGGGGAATTGCAAGGTTTGCATTAAAAAAAAAAAAAGTCCAGAGTGTTGCAATTTTGTAACGATTGAAATTTCTGAAAGGTAACATTTCTTGGAGTGAAGATATAGGACATAGTTTCACAAGAAAATGGTATACTCGCTCATTTTTTGTTACCCTCCCAATAGCTTATTTCCAAAGAGACAGTGGCTAAAAGATGCTTAGATTCAACTTCCTCTGGTTCAATAAAGTAAAAGTCCAAACATTTGAAATTAAATGATCCATTACTCGCCAAAAATCCATAAAATATTCACACCAGACAGACCAAGATTAACTCTCCTATAAAGAAAAAACAGTTTCAGTAAAACTCCTTGCCAAACATGTAAAGTCTTTTTCTTTTTGTAAGATTTTTTTTCTAATAATAAACATGACTTTATAAGAAATGTTTGATGATGTTTAATGCAATTATGCAACAAATTATGTTATGTATATAGTTTACCAGATGAATTGTAGTAATAATGATTACTTTCTTAACTGCTTAAAATCCCGGTTTAGAATAAATAGATTTATGGAATGTTAAAAATTAACTTTAACAACTATCATATCAGATAATGGAAGTAGTAGAATAATTTTAGTAAGATTAGAGTTATCATTTAAATTTTAAAAATGGCCAGGCTTGATGGCACATGCCTGTAGTCCCAGCATTTGGGAAGCGGAGGCAGGACTGCTGGAAGTTCAAGGCCAATCTAAACTACATAGCAAGATCCTGTCTCAAGAAACTAAAAACCAAAACAAAACCAAACTCCCCAAAACCAAACAAAAACAAATAGTCCTTTAAAATACTGTTAAGAGTAATGATAAACAAAATATTTGTATAATATTAATACAGCAAATTCTATATTCCATCTAATATATATGTATATACACATTTATGACTTCCTAGAAACTAGAAAAATATGTATTTATTGACACAAAAATATTTAAGATCTACTGTAAGGTTAAAAATCAGGTCTCAAAGAGTGGAAGTTTGGGGATGATACTGAAGGAAAGAAAAGCACAACTTTCTCCGAAAGCAGCACTGCCCACCTTGCTGCCTTACGGAGGGAGGTGGGCCATGAATGAGCACAGGTGCAGCTTTACTTTCTACTTTGTATCTTGCTTTATGGCTTCCATATTTTTCAACCAAGCACATATTTTTGTAATTTAAAAAATGCATGAAGAATCATGTTTATTAGTTTATTTATTTTTTGAGACAGGATCTTGCTTTGTAGTTCAGGCTGGCCTGAACTATGTAACTTTTGACTCACAGCAATCCTCCTGTCTCTGCCTTCCAAGTGCTGAGCTTACAGGTGTGCATGCTATGCTTGGCCTAAGAGCTTGTTTTCTGTTTCTCAGAGTTGGTTGTTCCTTCAGAAGATACAACTATAAGCTCAATGGTGTGGTCCAACTGCTTTTTATCAATTAGAAATTGGAGGTTCTGAGGCGTTAAGGAACTTGTCCAAGATAGAAAGCACACAAAGGGCAGGGATTTAGGTGGTGAGTTTGATTCTCGGTACCTCCCACCAAAAAAGAAAAGCCCACTAGGGATAGGTCTGAGTTAATACCAGAAGCTATATCCAGTGCTCAGTCCACAAAATCTTTTGTCATATGATGCTACCTTTCACAGAATCTTAAATGGAGACAGAACAGCAGTAAAGAATGTATTTATGGTTTTTCCTTTTTTTTTTTTTTTTGAGACAGGTCTTGCTATAAATTAATTATGTAGCCCAAGAGGGCTTGAACTCCAGGTGTTTCCCTGCTTCAGCCTCCTGAGTGCTAGGACAGATGTGCATCACTATGTCTGTTAGTACATATGTTGTTTGAAAATTAAAAAAAATTTTAAAGTATGTGTTTTTAAAGCATACTTACCCAAGCATTCCTGACTCTTTTGTCTTTATGATGTAGAGGAACATTAATAATGTATGAAACATATTATTTCTGCCCTAGAACCAAGACA
The DNA here is from genome assembly GCA_004025085.1 of Thryonomys swinderianus. Classification (NCBI taxonomy): domain Eukaryota; kingdom Metazoa; phylum Chordata; class Mammalia; order Rodentia; family Thryonomyidae; genus Thryonomys; species Thryonomys swinderianus. The sequence goes on from PVIC010038631.1 coordinate 8,734, forward strand.
AAAAGATATGGCTTAAAACTAAATGAAAAGATACAACCAGGTAGGTAGGTAAATGCAGATCTAAACATTCACATCCCGCACCTCAGACTTCCACACAATTCAGATGTTTACTACAAAGTACCTATCCTTTGGGCAAGGAAGCAATAACATCAGAGCAAATAAGAAAGAAATGATTCATGTCATCAAGTAATTTAACATTGAGTAGAAAAGACAGACAGTAAACTACGGGCTCCAACAGAGCAGGAAGAATCTTGGGACAGGGTAGAGGATGCAGCAGGAGCAAAGGGAACATCTTCTCGGGTGCTGAGGTGGAGAATGCATCATTCTTCTCTTCCCTCCTGCCTCCCTTTCCCATACATGTGTCCATCCATCTACTGTTTTGCTTTTTTTTTCGAGACAGGGTCTCACTTTGTAATTCAGGCTGGCCCTGAGCTCACTATGTAGTCCAGGCAAGCCTCAAACCCAGCAATCCTCCTGTCTCTGCCTCCCAAGTGCTGGGATTACAGGCATGTGCCACCACGCCCAGCAATGTGGTATGTGGTACTAATTGCTGGTGGGCATGTCACCATGCCCAGCATTGTATGTGGTTACTAGCAATCGAACTCAGGACCTTGTGGTTGCGAGGCAGGAGCCGGAACCACTGAGCTAAATCTCCAGCCCTGTTTTGGTTTTTTGAGACAGGGTCTCACTCTGTTCAGGCCAGAGTTGGACTCACTATGTAGCCCAGACTAGCCTCGAACTTGCAGCCATATTCTTATCTTTATCTTAGCCTCCTGAGCACTGTGGTTACAGGTGTATACCTGGCTCAAGGCTTTCAAGTCAGCTGAACAGAAACAGAAAGCTACGGTGGGTCTCACAACTGGGAACAGCATCTAGTGAAGCCAAGAGAAGAGCTGTTCTGAAACTAGTGTCCCCAGATCCTGCACACAGAGAAGGCTGTGGCCTAGCTTGGTGTGGTGCTGCATGCATGTAACTAGAGCTGGAGGCAGGGAGATTGCAAGTTCTGAATCCAGCCTGGGCAGCCAAGTGAGAGCCTGTCTCAAAATGAAAAACTAAAAGGGGGGAGTCTGGGGCTGTGCCTCAGAGTAAAGGCTGTGGGTTCCATTTCTAGCACTGAAAATACATAAACAAACAAATTAAAAAAAGACCTAACCACAAAGTAACACATCCATAAGAGTGTTAAAATTAGTCATACTTCAAAATAAATGTTAAATATAAGCTATTTAGTCTATAAGGAATTCCTAGTCATCAACTGCTAGCTGTGAAACTACTATATGTAATTACTGGACTATAAAAACAGCCAATTTACATATTCACTTTACCAATTACCTTCCAAGATTTAGCTATTATAAGCTGTGCTGCTATAAAGATTATAGAGTTACTTTTTAAAAGCAGAGTAGTAGAAGACCACATAAATAATTTCAATCCATAAAAACCAGAAAAAGAGCAAGATGAAATTTTCTATAGGGAGTAAATATAAATACATCCAAGTGTGAACCATGACTACCTCTGAATAAGTCAATTTTTTTCACTATTTTTTTGGTTTTAGGCTGCTGGGGATTGAGGCCAGGTTGAGCTATATCCCTAGTCTTTTATTTACTTTTTAAAAATTTTACTTTAGCATCTCACTAAATTTTTCAGATGGGGCTGGCACACTAGAATTACAGGTGCATACTACTATATCCGGCTTTTTTCTTCATACTGCCCCAAACTAAAATATTGCTTTTATAGTTAAAACAAAAACAAAAAAAAAGGAATGTAAAAGAAACACATTTTTCCTAATTTGAAAAGGTTAATAATTTCTTTATAAACAAGATTCTAATTTAAAAAATATCACCAAAGTGAGGCACTGGTGACATTCTCTAGCAGCAACCTCTACATGCAGAAATACCTTTGGAAGATTATACACATGACGCTGGTAGATGAGCTCATAATGCGGGGGGTTGATAGCACTCTGATAAATGCAAAACACATTCTCATTTGTAACATCTGTAAAGAAGACATTTTATATTAAAAAATGGAACCACTGGAGAGAATTCATGTGAAAAACTCAATGCATTCTTTCACAACAGGTTCATACCTGGCTTATTTGGTGTCTGAACAAAATGCTGAGATGTAAATGTTTTTCCATCAGGGTACTTAGGGTGTGGGGGTAATCTGGAGTCGAGGTAGGTACAGAACACATGCATGATGATCTGGATGGAGGTGAGGAGACAGTTGTACACAGTTAGCAGGAAGATCTGGCATAGGTGCAACCCTTTAACATCTATGAAGATGGGCTGGGAATTTAGCTCAAGTGGTACCACGCCTGTCTTGGAAGCACAAGGGTCTGAGTTCAATCCCCAGTACCGCAAAACAAACAAACAAACACACAAACAAAACAAAACACCAAAAAACTACAAAGATTCCATTTTTAACATTTGTTCTTAAAGAGGAATTAATAAAAATCCTATAGAGTAGTGACAGGATAAAATTTATGGAATGAAAGAAAAATCACCTAATTCAGGGGCTGGAAAAGTTGGCTCAGTGGTGAGCACTTACATGTGCAAGGCTTGCTTCAATCTACAGAACTGAGGGGAGGGAGCAGAAATCACACAACGCAGATAACATACCTACTCTTTTTTTTTTTTTTTTTTAAGACAGGGTTTCGCTTTGTAGTTCTGGCCCTGAGCTCACTATGGTGCCCAGGCAAGCCGCCGCGAACTCAGCAATCCTCCTGTCTCTACCTCCCGAGTGCTGGGATTACAGGAATGAGCCACCACGTCCGGCATTGTGGTATGTGGTGTTGATTGTTGGTGGGTGTGTCTCCACACCCAGCATTATATGTGGTTAGCGGGGATCAAACTCAGGTCCTTGCGCTTGCGAGGCAGGCGCCGGAACCACTGAGCTAACCCTCCGGCCCTACCTATTCTTTTTTTCCTGTGGTATTAGTAGTCAAACTCAGGACCTTGCACTTGCCAGGCAGGCATGATGCCACTGAGCTAAATCCCTGGCCCCTAACATACCTATTCTTTCAATCAAAATTATTATTGTGAATAAAGTATTCACAAATATAATCTTTTCCTTTCAAATATCAAGTAGTTAAGTTTGTTCAACAGGTAAGGCTAGGCCTAGTTCACATAATTAACTCTAGATTTAAACTGAAACACTTATTTGCTATCAAAATAACCTATCTGTCTGCTCATCCATCCATCCATCTTTTTTTGCTTACTGGGAATTGAATCCATAACTTTACACATGCTAAACAAATACTGTTACTTAGCTACATCCTCAGACCTTTTTAATTGCCCAGGTTGGCCTCAAATTTGTGATCCTCCTGCCTCAGCCTCTCAAGTAGCTGAGATAAAAAACATATACCACCACACCTGCTAAATCTGTCTATATTTTGATGGTGAAGTTTTCTTTTCTACATGTAAAAAGAAAAATATGCAATACAGCAGCCTATAAAGTAACTAATTATCTGTGTGCAAGAGAAGGGGAGACATGGGGTGTCTTCATTTTTATTTTTTGGTATCTTCATTTTTGGTTTTTCTAGCAATCCTAGAGAACAGTTTTCTGTTTTCTGGTAAGGGGATCATTCACAACACCCACACAGTTAACTAACAGCAAAAACAAGATAAAACAGACATATATCCAATTCTCAATTTGAGTATCACCATTTAAAACTTATAGTTACTATATAGCATATAAAAATCCACATTAAATACCAATAGCTTTTCTATATACCAATAATGAACTAGCAAAAAAAGAACTCAGGACAATTCCATTTGCAATAGCTTAAAAAAACACACAGATATGTATGTGTTAAGTTTAATAAGGTAGTTAAAGATGTGTACAATAGGGCTGGAGATCTAGCTTAGTGGTTCCGGGACCTGGCTCACAAGCGCAAGGTCCTGAGTTTGATCCCCGGTAACCACATACAATGCTGGGCGTGGAGACTCACGCCCACCAGCAATCAATACCACATACCACAGTGCCGGGCGTGGTGGCTCACGCCTATAATCCCAGTACTTGGGAGGCAGAGACAGGAGGATTGCTGAGTTCGCAGCGGCTTGCCTGGGCTACATAGTGAGCTCAGGGCCAGCCTGAACTACAAAGCGAGACCCTGTCTCAAAAAAAAAATAGATGTGTACAATAAAAATCACAGAACAAACTAGGCATGGTGGTGCATACCTATAATCCCAGCATGTGAAGCCAGCCTGGGTTCCATAGTGAGTTCAAGGCGCTTGAACTACAAAGTGAGACTCTGACTCAAACATACAAACACAGACACACACACACACACAGAGAGGAAAAAAAATTACAGAACACTGAAGAAAAACTGAAGATTTATTAGAAGACTGCCTACGTTCACGTTACAGATTAGCAGAACACTAAAATGCCATATTATCAAATGCAGTCTAGACATCTGATACATTCTCAATTTAAATTACAAGACATGCTTTATAAAACTATAAAAAATTGTTTTTTAAGATTCATATGAAAGCACAAATGACTTGGAATAGACAAAGTAATCCTAAGCAAGAAGAGCAAGGCTAGGGCTGGGGATGTAGCTCTGTGGCACTGCACCTTGCCTGGCAAACACAAGGTTGTCAATTAAATTTCCGTAAGGGTGGAGACATCACAATACCCAGTTTCAAAGCCACAGTAACCAAAACAGCATGGTATAGGCACAAAAGTAGACACAGGCCAACGGAATAGAAGAGATGACAGAGAAACAAATCCACACAACTACAGATATCTGATTCTCAACAAAGGAAAGTTCATATACACACACACACACACAATAAAAAATATATATACATAAAATATATGTAAAATATATTATCCATATGTTATCATCATATGTTATATGTAAAATATATTATCCATATCATCATCCTGTACAAAAATCAATTCAAGGGTCGGGGATTTAGCTCAGTGGTTCCAGTGTCTGCCTGGCAAGTGCAAGGTCCCAAATTCAATTCCAATAACCACATACCATAATGCTGGGTGTGGTGGCTCACAGCTGCAACCCCAGAATTTAGGAAGCAGAGGCAGGAGGATTGCTGTGAGTTTGAGCTAGAAAGGGCTACACAGTAAGTTCAGAGCCAGTCTGAACTACAAAGTTTCAAAAAACTAAAAAAATAAAATAAAATTTAAAAAATTTAAAAAATCAATTCAAAATGGATTAATGACTTAAGAATAAGACCTACAACCCTGAAACTGCTAAAAGAAAACAGTAAAAACATTTGAGACCATAAGCACAGGCAAAGGCTTCCTTAATAAGACTCTAATAGCACAGGAAATAATGGCAAAAATCAACAAATGGAACTACATCAAATTAAAAGGTTCTTCTTCCTACCAAGGGAGACAACCAACAGAGTGAAAAGACAACTTAGAGAATGCGAGCAAATCTTTGCTAGTTATAATTCTGATAGATGATTAATACCTAAGAATATATGAAGAACAAAACAAAACACCAAAAAAGCAAATAGCTCAATCAAAAACTGGGAAATCAATTAAACAGATACCTCTCAAAAGTACAACTAGGTAATAAGTATAGGTAAAAATGTTTAATATCTTTAGCCATCAAGGAAATGCAAAGTCAAATTTCTGTGAGATTCTACTTCACTCCAGTGGGAGTTGCTATCATTAAGATAAGGAAAAAAAAAAGGCTGGGCATGGTGGTATGGTCTGTAATCCAAGCACGTGGAAGCCTGAGGCAGGAGGGTCAAAAGTTTGAGCCTCAGGCTGGGGATTTAGCACAAGTGGTACTGCACCAACCTTGGACACACAAGGGCCCCGAGTTCGATCCCCAGAAAAAGAAAGTTTGAGCATCATCTAGGCAATTTAGATTTGTCCCAAAAAATGAAAAAGGGCTAGAGATGAACTTCAATGCAAAGGCCCTGGGTTCCTAGTACTGAAAATACAAGTGAACACTGGGAAAGGGTAGGGGTGGCCTGGGAGGTACAGGAATTCTTTTTTTTTTTTTTTTTCTGTACCCTGCATTGAATTTGGGTCCTTCTGCTTCCAAGGAAGGCGCAGTACCACTTGAGCTAAATTCTGGGCCCCTGGTACAGGAATTCTTTTACACCGCTGGTAGGAATGTACTATTCACTGTGGAAATTAGTACAAGGTCCCTAAAAAAACTAAAAACAGAGTTACCGTATGACTGAGCTCTAGCACCCCTTGGAATACATCCAAAGGAATCAAACTCAGCATACTGTAAGGATATCCCACGCCCGTTTACTGTGGCGAAATTCACAACAGCCAAGGTATGGACCAGGCCAGGTGTCTATCAGAAGAATGGAAAAAGAAAAAGGAGAACAAAATTATATCATCTGCAGGAAAATGGATAGAAGTGGATTGTGTTTTCTTTAAAAAAGATGACATGAAGTAGAAATTATACGAAGGGGAAGGAAAGTGGAGATAAAATGGGGTATTATGGCCGGGCGTGGTGGCTCACGCCTGTAATCCCAGCACTCGGGAGGCAGAGACTGGAGGATTGCTGAGTTTGAGGCTTGCCTGGGCTACATAGTGAGCTCAGTGCCAGCCTGAACTACAAAGCGAGACCCTGTCTCAAAAAAAAAAAAAAAAAAAAAAAAAAAAAGGGTATTATGGAGCTGGGTGTGGTGGCTCACGCCTGTAATCCCAGCACTCAGGAGGCAGAGGCAGGAGGACTGCTAAATTCCAGGCTTGCCTGGGCTACATAGTGAGCACAGGACCAGACTGAACTACAAAGTGAGAGCCTGTCTCAAAAAACTAAAAAAAGGGGTGTTATGAAGCATTAGTGGATTTAAAAAATTATTATATCTTTATGAGAACATGATGCTGATATGAATTTACTGAGGTGAAATCTGTTAAGGAAACAGAAGGACACAAAACAGTATACACAGTATTGCCAATTTATTTTTACCAACTATAGAAATGATCCCTCAAAGTATGGCCTTCAACTTTTAATCTTCAAAAATGCATGAATGTATAGAGATATCAAGAAATTGCCTAAAATGGTGTTCACTTAACTGTATTAATCTGTCTCTGGGAGAGATGCTAAGCATATATTCTTTTATTAGGGGAGGGGCAGTGTCTTGCTTTGTAGTTCAGGCTGGCCCTGAGCTCACTATGTAGCCCAGGCAAGTCCTGAACTCAGCAATCCTCCTACCTCTGCCTCCTGAATGCTGGGATTACAGGTATGTGGTACTGATTGCTGGTGGGCATGAGTCACCACGCCTGGTATTGTTGTATGTGGTAATTGGGTATCGATCCAGGGACCTTGCACTTGCTAGGCAGGCACTGGAACCACTGAGCTAAATTTCCGGGCCTATTCTTTATTATTGTTTAAGGGGGTATTTTTTTTAGTTGTCCTTTATAAAATGTTTCTACATGGAGAAATTAAAATTGCTTAAAATATGTAAGGTGCTTATGTTAATTAGCTTGGTTGCAATCATCATTCCACAACATGTTTTCTTGAAATGTGATGTTGTAAATGGAAGGTATATATGATTTTGTCAATTATACTCAATAAAAGGATAAAAATATTGTAAAAAAACAAAGAACATAATTTTGAAAAACTCTTAAAGGCACAAAAACTTTCACACTCTGATTTGGTAAATCTGACACTAGAAATTTTTTTTTTAGAGATAATCCCAAACAAGAAAAATGTACAGGGAGTCGTGTGTGTGTGTGTGTGTGTGTGGAAATGGGAAAAATTGAGAATTAAATTGTGTCATGTACTGGTGCAAATTCTACTGTTGTTTGTGATCAAAATGTGTATATAAAATGTACCAATAAAATCAATTTAAAAAATACAAAAATAGAAATATACATTGTGCTATTTCTTGACATATTACTTAAGATAGAAAAACAAAAATCCCTTCCCTGTTGCAAATTTCCCAGTCTTCATAGGGAATGTAATATAGAACGTAGAACAGTTACATGATGGTACGTAATGAAGAAAAAAAATACTAAAGCACTGCAAAAGCGAAAAACAAAGAATGCATACTTTTTTTTTTTTGAGACAGGGTCTCACTTTGTAATTCAGGCTGGCCCTGAGCTCAGTATGTAGCCCAGGCAAAACTTGAACTCAGCAATCCTTCTGTCTCTGCCTCCCAAATGCTGGGATTACAGGTATGAGCCACCACGCCCGGCACTGTGCTTTGTGGTACTGATTGCTGGTAGGCATGAATCACCACACCTGGTATTGTTGTATGTGGTTACTGAGGACTGAACCAGGGACCTTGTGCTTGTTAGGCAGGCACTGGAACCACTGAGCTAAATCTCTGGTCCTATAGTCAACTAATTTTTTTTTTTTAATTTTTGAGACAGTGTCTCACTTTGTAGTTCAGGCTGGCCCTGAGTTCACTGTGTAGCCCAGGCAAGCCTCAAACTCAGCAATCCTCCTGCCTCTGCCTCCTGAGTGCTGGGATTACAAGTGTGAACCACCACGCCCAGCAAAGAATATATACTTTTAAATACAGGATGATTACAATCATGATAAAAGCAACAAAATGTAGTTACATCTATTTAAAGGGAAAGGAGACAAATATCAGTAGTGGTTGGATTAAGGTGCAGGTACTGTACTACCATAATTCATTTCTTGTATCTTGGTTTGAAATTATTTTTCATACTTATTTTACCAAGGAAAAATTAAAACACATGACTCTCATACCAATAAATTTTTTTTTTTTTTTTTTTGCTTTTTGAGACAGGGTCTCGCTTTGTAGTTCAGGCTGGCCCTGAGCTCACTATGGTGCCCAGGCAAGCCGCCGCGAACTCAGCAATCCTCCTGTCTCTG
>PVIC010038632.1:0-17524 GCA_004025085.1 Thryonomys swinderianus
AAAATGTATGTGGAGTTCATTACATTACTCTCATTTCTTTTGAATACACTAGAAATTTTGAACAACCTCATTATTGAGTACTAGTTATAATATTTATCTAACTTTATGAATGGTTTTCACCCAGTAAGTATGGGATATGAACATTAACTATAAAATAATAATTAAAACATAAGAGAACCATACACAAGCTTTTCCACTCTGATTATTCCAATAAATCACAACCTGTGGTTTCTGTTAACATTTCCAGCAAGTAGCATTCATCAATCTCCACTGCTTCCCCGGCCACTCTGTCTGGAATCTCTCATTATTCATTTCCCTCAAATACTTGTGGCCAGAAAGGGCATCTACAGCACAAGGAATTAGTGTAAGGGACACAGTTAACTGTTTGCATTTTCCTTTCTAGCAAAGGACCCATTGAGCTGTCGGAGCTCTGTACTCCTGCTCTGAATACAGTAAAAGGTCTCCTTTTCCCTTAGGGTCATGCCTGATGCAGACCCTGCCCTACAACCTAGAAGATCCAGGGGAACCTCAAGAAAAGCTGTGTCCACCCTTTGCAATACCTGAGAAGATTAATTCTCAAAACAGTGATTAGTGGAAACTGACACAAATAACGACTAGCTCAGTAGTAAAGTGCTTGTCTGGCATGTGCAAGGCCTTTGATTCTTTCCCAGGAAAGATTTTATCTTGTCCCAAGCACACTGGGAAAGGCTAGCCACAGGGAAACACTGATCTGAGGCTACCCGGAAACAGGAGGCAACAGTGGAAATTCTGTGTCCCCGGCTATAAAAACACAAGCTGAATTTGCAATATACTTCATGAAATCTCAGAGTCTAATGTAATTCTATGGCAGAAATGTCTTCACAGAAATGACCTGTCTTCTCAGACATGATGCGGTCAGGTCACAGATGTCCAGGCCTAGCACCACGTGCTCACTCACGTTCCAAGTTTTACTTGTGACTTGCGGATGATATGTATCAATACGCAGGTGGCATTTAGTTTCTAGAAGTGAATTGATTATTAGATGAATTGATTATTAGATGATACTAAAGGATTTGTACCATTTTGCTATAACAGTGTTATTAAAGGTAGTTTTCAAAAACATGCATTTTAAAAATTAAGAGTAAATATCTCTGGGATTTTCTTCAAAACAATCTGGGAAAGGATAGAGAGGTCACCATGTTACCCTCTTTTGTCCAGTTGTCCCTCACTTACAATAAGAAAACTTCCAGAGACAAGTGAAAGTTAAGCTTTCACTTGGGCTGATTTATTCAGTCAGTTGTTAAGATATTCTTTTAAAATGACACTTGCCATTTACCTGTACTGGTTTTGGTTTTTAGGATTCAAAACAAATGCCTGCATTCATATGCCTTTGCACAAATTTTTAGAGGTGTCCTGGGGATTTCACTAAGCCTAGTGATTTAAAATTCTAAAGGTCAAGAAGTGTATCACTGTGTACTTAAACAGGTGAGCGTGGATGAGGCAAAAGTGAAATACTGATCATGCAAATCACGGATGCATATTATATATGATAACACTGCAAAGTATCGAACTGAGCTCCAGTTTGAGTAATTCCAGCTTGTCTATTCACAACCATTTGACAATAGTTAAATTATTAATTTCTATTAGCTTCTGCAAAATGAAGAATATAGACAACAGTTGGTGACCATTTAAACTTTCCAATAAGTTATTACCTTAATAACTCTTTGCTTTATAACCTTTTTGTTTTCTCTGAGATAAGAATTTGGGGGCTGGAGATTTAGCTCACTGGTTCCGGCGGCTGCCTAACAACAGCAATGCCCTGAGTTCAGTCCCCGGTAGCCGCATACAGTACTGGCCGTGGTGACTCACACCCATCAGCAATCAGTACCATATACCACAATGCTGGGCGTGGTAGCTCACGCCTGTAACCCCAGCACTTGGGAGGCAGAGGCAGGAGGATTGCTGAGTTGGAGGCTTGCCTGGGCTACATTAGCTCAGGGCCAGCCTGAACTACAAAGTGAGACCCTGTCTCAAAAAAAAAAAAAAAAAGAAAAGGAAAGAATTTGGTACATGAAAATAAGCCTCCAATACACTGCCTCCAATTTGAACTCCCACTTGCTATTCCATACATTAGGAAATTTATCTGAAAAGGGGCCATTTCCACAGGACTTTTTACTTCCTAAGGGAAAGTCCATCTGGGACATCAAATTACAGATTAGTCATTGCTTAATGAACTTCAGAATGGAACATATGGCATCGTGTTTCCAAAAACTGCTTTTTTCTTGTTAGATTGCAGCCATTACAGAAACAGAGCAATTTAGATACTCAACATTAATGGACAGAATCACAATGTTTTCTCCTTTGAGTAATGCTAGAAAAAAATTTGTTTAAATTTTGCCTCCTGTTTATTGTTGCCTCATTTTTAACTTTAGTGGAGGAAAAATAATTGTACCTCTACTTTTCACAGTTCTTAGTTGGGAAGGACCCCTATTACAGAAGACAGTTTAAAAAGGAAAAAAAGATCAGAAGTTTAATGACACGTGTATGTCATATACATATGGAAGATCCCTAGAGAAATTAATAAATTTCTAAAAGTTCGCTTAAGTTATTATGTTCTGGAAGAAAGAAGGGTATTGGAGAGGCCGCTCATAAAAAGGTGAGTAGGGAAAGCAAAGAAAAGAAGGATAAAGTTTGTTATGCAAATTTAAAACAGTGCCTTCTCCATCCATGAGAGTCTCATGATTTAGTCTTCCTCATTCTGGTATAAAAGTAATACCTTTACAAATGGCAATTTCCTTTCTACATGTAAATTTCCTTTATAGATAGATATAATTTACACTTTTTTTGAGCTTCTACAGTAGCTGTAGTTTCTCAAAATAATCACTCAAAATAATCTCTATGCCAAAGAGGTGTATTTGGGGGTGACATATGCTGACCTCACTAGCCAATCTGTAAGTTTCTGAAGACTTTACTGAAAGTCTGACCAACTCACTCCAATTGACTCAACAAGAAATGACTTGTAATGAAAGCTGGCACAGAATTTCTTCTCCATGTGGCTGCACCAGGGAAAATAGAGAAGTCTGATCACACAATATCTGTCTTCAAGACTTTAACAACAGCTTTGGGATTTTATATGGAGGGAACAAAGGCAAGGGTCAGGGAACTTGCATGGCTAATGGCTCCATAAGGCCATGGTCTTGCTCATCATTATCCTGGGACTGGTTCTGCAGTGCAGTCACTTCAGTTTCCACCACAAGATGCTTATCTATCAGACCTGTGATCTTAAAATATATAAACTGAAGAGAGAATAAAATAGTACCTCCAAATTTCAAAATGACTTAACTTGTTTTTAATTGAAACTCAAAAAAAAATTATGAGATAACCCTAATACCCAATTTCAAAAATGAAGAAATGAAGTCATACTGCTAGTAACTAGGAGTGTCAGCATTCAAAGCTAGGTCTTCCATCTCCAAGCTCAATAATATTGTAGACCATTTGCCCTGTAAATGTTAATCTTTCCATGAAGAATTCCTTAAAAGTCTCTTAATGTGGGCCGGAGGGTTAGCTCAGTGGTTCCGGCGCCTGCCTCACAAGCACAAGGTCCTGAGTTCGATCCCCGGAAACCACATTACAATGCTGGGCATGGAGACTCATGCCTGCCAGCAATCAATACCACATACCACAGTGCTGGGCATGGTGGCTCACGCCTGCAATCCCAGCACTCGGGAGGCAGAGACAGGAGGATTGCTGAGTTCGAGGCTTGCCTGGGCTACATAGTGAGCTGAGGGCCAGCTTGAACTACAAAGCGAGACCCTGTCTCCAAAAAAAAAAAAAATCTCTTAATGTATTCAACAAAGTGAAAAAGAAGCACATTTCTCAACAGAGCTTCTCAAAGTGGAAAAGTGAGGGCTCTCCTTCATAGGATGAACAGGAGCAAGAAGCAAACCCTGCTTACCTTAGAGAAATGTTGGTTACATCTCAGGTGTCTACGTCCCAGGAAAGAAGTTGCCCTGAACATGCAAAGCAGCTTCAGCAACCTGATAAGGCACAATAGCTTTAAAGGATTCATTCTGATATTCCAAGCAATCAATGACTCATAAAGTAAAAAATCCTTCTAAGGTGAAGTTGAAAGAAAAAAGTGACTGAAAAGATTCTTTGAGTCACGTTAGTCTTTCACTTGAAGGGCATTTGATTTTCAACTAGCAGACTACAGCAGACCTTAAACACATGTTGATGCCTGGGAAAGAAGTAACCCTTGATGAGAGACGTGAGATATTATTCAGCTTTCCTCTTGCTGGATATAATAGTCAACATCCATAACTTAAAGGAAGACAGGTTGAACTTAGTTCAGGATATTAAGTGCATGGCCAGCAGGCTCCAAGGCATAAGCATTTGGGCAGAATAGTGGAGTGGACCAGGCACCTAGTTCATGGCATCTGGGAAGCAGAGTGAAGAGGAAGGGGCACGAGATCAGGTACAGTATCCAAAGTCTTTCTTCCGTAGACCACACAGATACACTAGGAGATGTGCTCCACCAATTCCCTGGGAGGCTCTTGAGCCCATCAAGTCATTACAATCAAGCTGAATCAACAAAGCACAATATTAGCTCCAGAATGCTATACAAGTGTCCACCCCAACAAATGATGACCTGTTTCCATGCCATGATGTTAACTTTAACTCTACTATGAGTATTAGTGGAGGGAGAGGGAAAAGGAGAGAAGAAAGATTCACTAAGGCAATTGGCATAGAAATCCCGTAGTAGCCTGTCTGAAAGCTGGACAGCCAAGGTGCAGTTCAGGTCCGATGGCCTCAGAGCCTGGGAAGCTAATGGTGTAACTCAGCATAAGCCCAGAGGAGAGCTCAGGGGTCTGCTAGTGTGACCCTCCAGGCCCAAAGCTTAGAGAACCTAGAACACTGATGTCCAAAAGCAAAAGAAGCAGAAAAGAGAGGGAACAAATTCATTATCCCTCTGCCTGTGCATTTTCAACACCTGACCACATATTATAGACAGAGCTTCTCCACTCATTTCACCAACACACATGCCAGTCTCCTACCAAAACAGTTTCACAGACGCACCTAAAAATATTGGCTCCAGAGCCATGAGTTTTTTAATCCGGTAAGACTGACTCCCAAGTTAACCATTGGTCTATGGCTCTCTTACTAACAGTGATAGCTCGTGGAAATGGATTCTCATCCTTCAGGTAAAATAGATGGTACGCTGTGATTTTAGCAAAGTAACAAATGACTTGAAGCGGTTTAACGTCAGCAAGAAAATACATTTAAAAGCAATAACACTGCAAGTCCAGTCCCTTGCAATCTCAAAATCCGGGACTATTTCTCTACAGCAACGAAGTGATAAAACAATGAACTATAACAAGCAGAAGTGCTATTGAATGAATCCTATTACAGGATGAAAATAGGGACTAAAACTTTGTCTTTGGCTGAAATTGTACCAGTTACTTTCTCTCACCACCTGTAGGACTCCAGTTGAAACTCTTCAACAAGGCAGTAACTCCCTGGCCAAGTGGCAGTTATTTTTCATCGAGTACTCTTTATAAACTGATACCTTCCAAAAAGATTGCGGAAGTGTGGTCATCAATATACTTTAATAATATATTGAGTCATTTAAATATTGAGAAGTTTGGCATTTCATTTTAAAATGTAATGACTTGTTGTTCCCTTGCCTTCTTCTACTCCCTGAGCAATTTGTCATAAATCCACTGGGAGGTCAGTAGGCAAATGCGCCAGCCCAAATAAGGACATGAGGAAGCAGAATGGTCCAGCGCGGGACGTTGGAAACTTCGGCCGAGGACAGAGACATCCACAGAAGGAGGCCATCTGCTCGTGGAGGCTGGGTGCCGCCGTATGAGAACACAAGCAGTGCAGGCCAGCATCCATGCACAGCATGGAGCAGGGTAGGAGGAGAAGCTTCCTTACGTGGGGGGAGGGGGTAATTCAATTATGTATGTATTTTTTCAGTACAATTCAAACCACGTTTCTCACTATCAAAGAAAAGGCTACAAGTTTTGAAGTGAGAAAACAATACAGTGAACTCAGTGGTGTTGGACTGAGGCTGAGGGAACTAGTAGGAATCCATGGATCTCCACAGATACAAGTCTGCTGTTTATGTGAGGAATAAATGTAAGAGTGAGTATGTGCATAGGGTCAGACAGGCCTCCATTTTCCTCCTTTGAGGGAATCTGAAATCAATCTATGATACTTCAATACCAATAAGCGTACCCAGCAGCCCAGGTCTTGGTTTCTAGATAATATTCTCACACAGGGCTAGCTGGAGTCCTTAGCAAAATGATTAATTCCAAGAAGGACTGAAAAAGAGTACGAAATGAGCCTAGCATTTTTCATTACACCAGAAAGCCAGGAAATCCTCAAAGAGTAATGAAGACAAGTCAAAAGGTTCTACAAGAGAAAATGAAGTGAATCCTGCAGCAATAACCTGAGCCTTAAAATAAATAATGATCATGGCAGATCGTGTTCCATTAAATAAAACAGTAGGCCACAGGCCTAA
Source organism: Thryonomys swinderianus (assembly GCA_004025085.1). Classification (NCBI taxonomy): domain Eukaryota; kingdom Metazoa; phylum Chordata; class Mammalia; order Rodentia; family Thryonomyidae; genus Thryonomys; species Thryonomys swinderianus. Next base: position 6,506 of record PVIC010038632.1, read on the forward strand.
TGATATAAATAAATTAATTAATAACAACTTTGAAAAAGAATGAGGTGTTTGCGTAGCTCTAAAGTGCCGCATTATAAAACACTCATTATTTACTGAGAGAAAGTAAACTTGACTCTGAAGAAACCTGGCAGGTGCCACCTTAACCCACTGATCAAAGTCAGTGATGAAATAAGTCACAGTCATGTACCACAGACAGGATGTAATAAGAAGAAAGCAGCATCACTTCGATGATGTTCCTGCCAAAGACTAATGCATTTAATCATGAAATAAAATTAGTGTCAAACTTATGAAATTCAAGGAAAAATTAGAAACTCTTTCAAGCCTAAGAAATGTGCCAATAAAATGCACCACATGATTTTCAACTGGATCATTCTATTATAAAGAACAGAGTTCGGACAACAGATGAACTTGGACTAATACGTCAATGTTAATTCCCTGATCTCAATGGCTATATCTTGGTTATATGACTTCATTAATAATAAAATATTCTGGGGCAATGGAGGATCATGCTTGCAATTTGCTTTCAAACAGATGGAGGGAAAAAATTTCTTTGCACTTTTCTTCCAACTACCTATAATTTTATGATTGCTTCATTCATTTTGGGGTACTTGGGATTGAACCCAGAGCTTTGTATGTGCTACATGGGAATTCTACTGCCAAAATAAAATTCCTGATTCTAATACATAAATTTAACTCTCATGAAGTAAAATAAATGCATAAAATTTGCAAAACATACACTCCTTAAATGATTGACTTACCATATGCCTTTTATAGAACTTCAGTTGAAACAAATTGATCATCACATAAGAAATAACAAATACAGTCGAGATAAATTGAATAAATTTAATTTTTTTTTTGAGACAGGGTCTCTCTTTGTAGTTCAGGCTGGCCTTCAGCTCACTGTGTAGCCCAGGCAAGCCTGGAACTTAGCAATCCTCCTGCCTCTGCCTCCTGAGTGCTGGGATTACAGGCATGAGCCACCAAATTAAATTTTGACTCAGTTATCATCCATCCCCCAAGTCACACACAGGCAAACTTGAGGAAACCATTCATAGACTACACTTATAGTCAGCTTCACAGAAGAACAGCAAAATTAAACCTGTTAAATTCCTCCTTCCCCCATGGACATGTCCATACAAATATATGAAACAAAATGGTCCCCACTCAGATCAAGAAAAATGAGGAATTTCAGGAAGAAAATACAACCCCTTACCCTTGTACAATGGGACGTAAAGGTGTATACACTTCAAAAAAATATGTCTTTGATTTAATAATTAAATTTCACTGGCAACACTTGTCTCATTATACAAGTGACTGATAATTGGTAAAAATAAAGTTGCAGATTGCCTTTCCAGCTTGCCAAGGCACAGAAGGATGTTCCAGAATGGTGGTGTCTCCTCCTCCAAATAGTCCTGATTATACTAATGTTATTTCAGTCCATATGTGATTACTGTTCACCATTTTTTTCAATTGCTTTTTCTTCAGCAATTACAATTAACTAGCACATGTCCTTATGTTCATAAGACTCAATGTGGCATGGTGACACTTGGAGGGGAGTGAGGATCTGGCTCTGCCATGATCTACGTTTCAGATATAAACACTTAGCTTCAGTATATCTCAATTTCTACTATATATAACTAGAGTACCATGTAAAGCAATTTAGAATAATCCATTGGGCTTGTCTTTTTCACTTGCAACCTATTATAGCTTGTATCCAGATGTCGCCCAAAGCTTCATGTGATCATAAGTGGAGTTTTCAGAGATGGCTGGATCCAGGGTGTGTCAATACTGAATGAATGCACTGACTGGTTTAGCATATTCTGGTTGTGGAAAAGAGGAAGGCCCACCCTGGGTGTGGATGGCACCAATCAGGGGTCTTATAGCCAGGGTGGAATATAAAGAGAAAGAGAAGGCAGACTTTGTCACCTACCCCTGAAATGCCATGGGCCATTTCTACACTGCCATGTCCCTCTGCCATGTTGTCCTGCCTTAGACCCAGCCAACTATGGACTGAAATCCCTGCAAACTGTGAGCTAAAATAAACCTTAAGTCCCTTAACTTTGGGTGTGAGATATTTTGTTTTAGCAATAAGAAAAGTAATTAAGACACAGCCCAATCACTGCCTTAATTAAATTCCAAACAATTTTAATTCCCTTTCGCTTTTTCATCCTGCATTTTTCATAATGCAGAATTTCTATAGACTATACACTTGCTATTTCAAGATGTTCCTAAACTATTTTACTCATTAAAGGTATTCTTAGAAGTTAACAATTTAAAATGTAAGTATTGACTCAGAACAAATGAGCTATGAGTTAAGTTATAACTATTTAAATTTTTAACTTTTTCAATATATATAATTTATGCACACTGTTTCATTATGTGAATTATTTGGAAAATATAAGCTTTTAACAATGTAGTGAAATGAAGAGAAGTTTGGTAAGTAACAAATTAACTCCTCATAAGTAAATTTTCTCAAGGACATGGTTTTGAAAGCAAAGAACTTTTTGGCCATTACTTTTAATTAAGTATTTAACTTTTGTATAAAGAGTTTAATTGATACAAATGCTTTTTAAAAATCATCAATTTCTACAGGCTTCAAATTGACACAAGCAAAAATCTGCTGGTAAAATTTCAGTGATAAACAGAATTTATATGAAGAATTTGTTTGAACACCTAGTTAAGGCATGATGTTGTGGTTTTATAAAAAAGAAAGATGCTTATAGAAATTTGAAGACCAATGTCCAATTTTATTTACATATTTTTATAAATACAAAATACAAGAGTCAGATAAAAAATTCTCACAACTCTTATTAATAAATGAATGAACTCCAAAAACTAATTTTTGGGGAATTTATTCCTATCAGTCTATTGTAGAATACAGTTAAATATTAATCAAAATGTAGTAAGCCATATAAGACAATAGAGTAAATTCCTGGTCTGTACTTACTTGGAATTCTACCTACTGTACACAGCAAAATTACATACACTAAAGTGATATATTTAATTTACTGAAATAAAAATCCTCCAAGTTGTGACAAAGCAGATGTAATAAAAAGGTATTCACAATTACTAGTTACTATGGTTACTGAAGCACTGGTAGTTCAGGGACTGACAAGAAAAAATAAATCAAGACTGAATTCCCAAGTGGAAGGTATAGTCTAATCTTCCATGTTCCTGTGCTTAAGAATCTTGACAGATTTTACAACTTGCACATTAATACTAAGCAAAGGAAGCATTTGAATTTTTCGGGGAAAACAAGTGACAGAATGCTTAATTTAAAATCTTCAAACATGGAGTTACCGTAACCATGGAGGGTAGGATTTTTGTTTATTTTCTTTGTTCTTTCTAGATAAAGATTAGTTTTTTGTTGTGACATTTCCAGGGTACAAATTAACTGAACAGTTTAAAGCAATCAGGAAAGACTTTGCCATTTTAAAATATTTGAAATCCTTAGGAAGATTGTGTAAATGGAGACAGAGCCTACACATGCTTGAAACGATCTGCAAACAATGAAGACATAAAACGAAAAAGAGCACAACGTAGCAGACTTCACCTGCCTTTCACTACCATAACAGCAGCAGTGAGCTCAAGACACAGAACCCAAGAGGTGCTCTCCAAATACTGGTTGGATCAATAAATGAATGAACTTCAATCTCAAATGTCTAGTCCTTTTCTTTTGAAAAACCAGAATGGAGCTTCTCATCCAGCGTGTCACTCAGCATTTGTCCCTTCCTTTACACTCACTGTCCAGCTCCAAGCTTCTCTGCACTTACATAACCTCCTCTGAGCCTCCTGAACACGGAAGCGTGAGATGACCCAGGAGATACTTTTTCCATCCTTTGATCAATCGGGGTAAACTATGATGGTTTAACTTTGGCAGTGCAATTTAAAATATTTGTAATTTTGGTCTTCTCCAAACCAACACATTTTTGTTCACACTCGATAAAATGTGTTAAAGATTTTGTTTGTTGTATGCTTCGGAATGCTAATGAATTCTTCAGTCCTCTTATCACACATCTTTCTGTAAATGTCAAACAGAATGTAGCTGACAAGGTCATTGCCATTAAACCTAAGTTCTTGGACGTGCATCGTTTGTGTTGACAGGAGGCCTCCTGGCTGACCTTCCCCTTCGTTTCTTTTCCTGAGTAACAAGACTTGTGCACAATTCTTACATTGTTTGTCAGTAATAATGCCCACATTTCCAAACATCTATGCGTATTTGTTTATGTTTAAATCCATTCAAGTAACTACTTTGTAAATCAATGAATGACTTTTTTCTAAAACTGATTTATATCATTTTCTTGTAACATTTTTCAATATTTGTCCTCCTTTGGGATGGCTGTGGTTTGAATGGTCTCCCCACTGGAATTTAATTGCCATCCTGGACATAATAAGAGGTACAACCACTGAAAGGTGAGTAAGTGATGAAAGTCATTACTGCATCAATGGGTTCTTATACAAGTAAGTCTCAGGGCCAGGGATGTAGCTCAGTGGAGCTGCGTCTCCTCTCAAGCGCAGAGCCCTGAGTTTGATCTCTGTACCACCCCAGGGTGGGTGGGTTTGCTTGACCTCTCTTGCTCTGAGATGAGGAAACACAAAACCCTCCCTCACAGGCAAGCACAATTTCCTACAGATTGATACTCTAGTTTTCCTGATTCTCTCTCTCTCTCTCTCTCTCTCTCTCTCTCTCTCTCTCTCTATATATATATATATATATATATATACACACACACACATATATACGTGTATATATACACACATATACACATACATATATGTGTGTATATATACACACACATATATACATATATATGTATATATGTGTGTGTATTTATTTTTATATAAATTCACATACATGTACACACATCTGTCAATCATATCGTCGACATGTAAGCTACATTATGTAAAGCAACAAAACTGCAGACATTTTGGTGCTCCATAATTGAAAAGCAAAGAATCATGAAGAGATATAAATAGAATGCTTAACTCCTCCTTATCAGAAAATCTTGTTTTCAAAGTGTTTTAGGAAACCCAGGCCCAGCTCACCAGACAAGGACAACACAGAAGGTTGTGGAAGAAACTGATAGAGATGGAAAGTTTGGAAGTGGAGCCTGTACTTTAATAAAAGCAAGCTTGCAAGAGAGCAGCTGCCTTATCTCCAAGAGACAAGCAGGGGAGTCCGAAAAGACCGACCCATCGTTGGTGATAAACACTGGGGTGTTACTTTACCCCGGTCAGGGGCCTACCCTGTCTCTAGGCTGAGGGCGCCCCTACTTGATTGGTTGATTGGCCTGTAAATCAGGAAGGGTCTCTGGGTACTTTCTACAGTCTGGGGATAAACCTGATTTTTTAACTACTGCACAGTAAGCTCTGCAAGGTACAGCATAAAGAGAAAGTGCGGCCACAGACCACCAGCTGTTATTTGGACGCGGTGAGGCCCAGGTTAGCTGTCTGCCCTGATTCCTCTCTGGGGAGATCTCCCTCATGTACCTTCTCATAGAGTGCTTGTCTCAAGGAAGACTGTTAAAGATTTAAGATAACTTTGCAAGTGAATGGGAGAATCAGAAACAGCCCTATCTTTTCAGCTCACAACCTGTGTCCACTTCTGACTCAGCCAGTCATTCAGGCACAGCAGGCATGAAGGCAGCCCCTGGTCTTCCTTATCACATTAGCACTATGTGAAAAAAGAGTGACAGCAAAAACTTCGGAGACTGAACACTCAGCTTACAAGGTCGCTGCTCCCGGGACTGGCTCCGCGGCAGAGTATTTGCCTAGTATGGGTCAGGCACTTGGTTTGGTCCCCAAGGCCACAGCACAAACAAACGAAAGCATGACAGGTTGCTACGCTACTTGGAGGATCATGCTTCTACTTGCTTCTAAGATGTCTGCCGTGAGCTACAGGCAGTAAATGCAGACTAAAGAGAAAGATGTCTCACTGTCCTAAAGGAGGAAAGGAATTTATGAGTACTGAGGACATTCGTCTAGGAATAATGTGTGATGGATCCCAGATGGAGCCTCTTTTGTGAGCTTAAAGACCTAGGAAGAGCCAGGTTTTGGGGGAAGTATGTAGGAACCACAGTATCTGTGTGGAAATGTGGACTACCGCATAGCTCCGTTGGCTCAGAGCAGTATAAATATTTGCAACTTTATGAACACTGTAAATTCCAAAACAACTATTTGGGAGGAGTTGCAGTGACGTGGAAGGTGCACATTGTTCATGAATCATGAAGGGTGGAGTTCAGGATGGATGAGTGCAGAACTTGAACTTGGGGTTAGTGCTGGCAAAGCCCTGAGTGGGCTGGCAAAGCTAGACCTCAGTATTAAGCCAGATCGAAATTCTTTTCTTTAAAAAAAAAAAAATGCTTCAGGGCTGGAGATTTAGCTCAGTGGTTCTGGCACCTGCCTCGCAAGCGCAAAGTCCTGAGTTCGATCCCCAGTAACCACATACAATGCTGGATGTGGTGACTCACGCCCATCAGCAATCAATACCACAGACCACAGTGCTGGGCGTGGTGACTTACGCATGTCATCCCAGCACTCGGGAGGCAGAGACAGGAGGATTGCTGAGTTGGAGGCTTGCCTGGGCTACATAGTGAGCTCAGGGCCAGCCTGCACTACAAAGTGAGACCCTGTCTCAAAAAAAAGAAAAAAAAAAAAGCTTCACTTCAATCTATTTGATCTGAAATCTAATGGATACACTATTTCCTTTGTCATACGTAGGCTCATCTGCTCAAGATTTAGCTGTATATGAAACAGTATTAGAAAGTTTCCTAGGTTTTATTTATTTATTTATTTATTTACTTATTTTTAGCATTGGATGTCGCTTTAGGAAAAAACGTACTTATGATGCTTCATTCCTGCTCAGCATTTGATGGTGAATGAGGCACAGAGAAGTTAATTGTTCGCCTGATGTCACACAGCTATCTAGGGACCAATTTAAATCACTGCATAATCTTTCTTGTCTTAACCATTATTCCCCCGATGGGAATACATTAAGCACTTTTATTTCCTTTTCTTTGAAAATTCTTAATCCCAGAAGCTTCATGATCTGGCAGTATGACTATTTATTTGCATAGGGCTATTTTAGTTTTATAATCTATGTCCCTGTCACTCCCTCTCCACCTCCACTCACTCTTTATTTCTATTGTTTTATGTACCTTTCCTCAGGTACAAAATTCCAAGATGGATTGAAAAGCTCATCGCCATCATACTGTCCCGTAGCCTATAGCTAGTTCTGCTACAAGGTGTCACCCTGCTGTCAAGTCCTGGTTAGACCCTAGAGCCTGAAACCCAGCCTGATGCCCAAAACTACCTAGTACCTGATAGTAAGTTCCCAGCCATTTTCCACTGTGAATAAACACTTGGAAATCAGGATTCTGGAGCTGGGGATATAGCTCAGCAGTACAATTTGAGGTCTTGAGTTCAATCCCTGGCAGAGAGGGAGGGAGAGAGAGGGAGAGGGAGGGAGGGAGAGAGAGAGAGAGAGAGAGAGAGAGAGAGAGAGAGAGAGAGAGAGAGAGAGGGAGAGAAAGAAATCAGGTTTCTTATGGGAAACATTTGAGGGAACAGAGGTAAAATTGACTAATTCTGGGTCTTGCAGGTATTAGATTGGGGACAAAAGTACTCCTAGACTCAAAAGAAAGTTTTTTAAACTCCATCCAAAATCTTATGCCCAAATGCTTGTAGCAGCATTATTTATAATAATCGAAAGGTGGCCACAACACAAATGTTTATAAAGTGATGAATCGTAGTCTCTTACATGGGATACCATTTGCATGTAAGAAGGCATGACAGAGCGGTGAGTGCTTCGACATGGGTGAACCTTGCGAACATTCAGCCAGTCAAAGAAGCCGCCACACAACATGTGATTCCATTTACATGAAAATGTTGAGAACAGAGACTGTATAGAGATGGACAGTACATCAGCTTGGGGATCAAGGGATGACAAAGCAAGGGGATTGTTTTTCCTGAGGTGATAACAATGTTCTAAAAATTGATTAGACTGCTGATCGCACAAGGTGATCAAATATATGGTAAATATTTAATTTTTTAAATACATTTCAGGAAAAGATAACTTGCCATTTATCTCCCCTCAAGATACTCAAAATATGCCCCCTTATCTCATATTGGAAATGTGTATTTTACTGTAATAAGTCTTGTTCATGTAAACATTCATTGGTAGGGGATTCAGCTCAAATGGTACCACGTCTACCTCACAAGCATGAGGGCCTGAATTTGATCCCGGGTACCACACACACACACACACACACACACACACACACACACACAAAACAGCAAAACTTAAACATTTCATTGTATTTTTCAGTCATCCTTTGTATTTGTAAATATAACTTAAAACTATGGACTCTATACTTTAAATGAATGAACCCTATGCATCTGAAACACATGTCTATGAAAATGAAAGAGGGAAGAGACAGAGACTAAGACAGCTCAGATCACAGGCACCCACCAGAAACTCTGAGTAGGTTAACAAGGATCACGTCAGGCATTTGCTACAGATTTCCCACCCAAAGCCTCATTTCTCCCTCACCCTTTTTGAAATTCACTACGATGAAGCCTGCTTTGGCCAGTTGTCCCACTGTGACTCCTGTGTTGAGTACAACCATGAGCTGAAACATCCTCTTCTTAGCCAAGTTCATGTCTTCCACACCGAAGTACATTTACTGTAATGAATGCCCATTAGGAGCTGGGTACTTGGCAGACATTGTCTCTAAGCCTCCTGAGTACTCCAAGAAGCAGACTGTATAATTCTCACTTCTGTACATGAAAAAAAGAAATGCAGCTTTGTTCAGCAGCCCCATGTCACCATGTGGGACCTGCTAAACCCAGTCTAACACGTGAGCCTAACTGACAGGATCTGTTTGAAATTGTGTCTTTTATCTAGTGTTAGGAGATGGTAGGAGGAAAGGGAGCAGAGGGCAATGAGACATAAAAAGAACTAAGTGTTATGTATGTCTACCGACTGCCCACACAGTGAATGGACTGCTGTATGCGACCAAGCACTGCAGTGTACACCTGTGATCCAACGCTCGGGAGCCTGAGAAAGGAGAATTGCTGTGAGTTCAAGGCCAGCCTGGGCTATACAGTGAGTTCAAGACCAACCTGATCTACATAATAAGACTATGTCTCAACAGTTAAACATCCTTCCTTATGTACTGCAAATTTATGCTTTTTAAAAAAATGTTCAAAAGACGGTATAAGCCAGATGGAGCCACATGCCTGTTAATCGCAGCACTCTGAGGGGCTGGGGGGAAGGTGACAAATGCCAACCCAGCCTGGGCAGCTTAGTGTCTTAGCAAGACCCTGTCTCAAAATAAAAATAAAATAGGGCCGGAGATTTAGCTTAGTGGTTCCAGAGCCTGCCTCACAAGCACAAGGCCCTGAGTTCGATCGCGGTAACCACATACAATGCTGGGCGTGGTGACTCACGCCCACCAGCCATCAATACCACACACCACAGTGCCGGGCGTGGTGGCTCACGCCTGTCATCCCAGCACTCGGGAGGCAGAGACAGGAGGACTGCTGAGTTTATTTAATTCTGGAATCCAGGCTTGCCTGGGCTACATAGTGAGCTGAGGGCCAGCCTGAACTACAAAGTAAGACCCTATCTCAAAATAAATAAATAAATAAAAATAAAATGAAAAGTGTTATTGAAAGACCTGGATTCAATCTCCAGGAGAGAGAGAGAGAGGGAGGGAGGGAACAAGAATGCCTGAAAAAGACAAATAACCTGACTCAGTACTCCAACGTTCTCTAGTGCATGAGAATCTTGTTTTAAAACCCAACACTAATGGTCTGGACAGTGACAAAGAAGTCTCCTGGCTCTGGGGTTACTTACGTTGTCTGTGTGAAGAGAGAGCTTTTAAATCTTGTTCCAGCTGAGCAAGCAATAGTATACAGGTCAATTTCTTTTGAAAAAGACCTACACTTTGGTTCCTTGATTCTGGCTGTCAGTCTTACAGCACCAAAACATGGTGCCACCTAAAAAAACATATTTACTTTGCTATGCTGAAATATTGTATCAGATTGCTTTTTCCCACTCTCCAGCATATACATGGAAGGGTACACAGAGGTATTTTTTCTTCCTGTTATCATCTGTGAAGACGTCTGAGAGCACCATTTCTCTGTTATTTCTCTCTCTCTCTCTCTCTCTCTCTCTCTCCTTCACACACACACACACACACACACACACACACACACACATGTCCCTTCATCTTCCTTGGCTTCCTCTTATAGAGACACTGTCCTCGGCCAACCTCCACCCGATAACTTTGCTTCAAACCATTTGCTAGCTGACTGGCCGCTTTCTCTTCATAGAGTGCTCCACAAAAGGCAAACTCCTTTTTGTTTATTTAATTCTGGAATCCAAAACACAAGGTCCATAAATCAAATTCAGCTTTGCTACTGCTTCTGTGGCAAGCAATTGTCCACTTTCTCATTTTCCTTTACCTTCAAATTCAGTTACCTCAACTGTCAGAAAGAAGAAAAGATCACTTGCACCCAGTGGGAAAAAAGTGTACAAACTACATCATTAAACTAATACACAGAAAAAGGGAATGGGGACCTCTGGAAGCTGAGGCTGGCACAGATTCCCCTGGAAATGCAAGCCAGATTAACCTCTATTAGGGAAATGTGGCTGACATGGCATATTTGGACTTCAGCAGAGCATATGACTATGGCTCATATGATACTTCTCTGGACGAGCTAGATCTGATTAGATAAGAACATAACTATATGTAACCACACCTGGCTGATGAAGATTGAACGTATGACAGTATGTTTGCATTCTGAGAGGAATGCTCCTTAAACATTACACAACATTCCACCTCATCCAGCTAGATCTCCACTGTCCACTGTGCACGAAGCTGCTGGTGCTTGAAATGTATCTGCTCGGGACAGAGATATGCATTGTGCACAAAATGCTCACTAAATCTGGAAGGCAAAGTAGTGGAAAAAAGGATCTCAAATATCTCATCACTAAATGTTACAGTGATTGCA